>JAXIVJ010012905.1:0-35000 GCA_036785665.1 Chirona hameri | reverse complement strand
GTCGGCTCAGTACGATGTGTGTGCTGGCCTGTGTTTCAGCTGTTTCTGTGACGCGGCGCCAGAGTTGCTGTGTTTCAGCTGCCTCTGTGACGCGGCGCCAGAGTTGCTGTGTTTCAGCTGCTTCTGTGACGCGGCGCCAGAGTTGCTGTGTTTCAGCTGCTTCTGTGACGCGGCGCCAGAGTTGCTGTGTTTCAGCTGCTTCTGTGACGCGGCGCCAGAGTTGCTGTGTTTCAGCTGCTTCTGTGATGCGGCGCCAGAGTTGCTGTGTTTCAGCTGCTTCTATGACGCGGCGCCAGAGTTGCTGTGTTTCGGCTGCCTCTGTGACGCGGCGCCAGAGTTGCTGTGTTTCAGCTGCTTCTGTGACGCTGGCGCCAGAGTTGCTGTGTTTCAGCTGTTTCTGTGACGCGGGCCAGAGTTGCTGTGTTTCAGCTGCTTCTGTGACGCGGTGCCAGAGTTGCTGTGTTTCAGCTGCTTCTGTGACGCGGCGCCAGAGTTGCTGTGTTTCAGCTGCCTCTGTGACGCGGCGCCAGAGTTGCTGTGTTTCAGCTGCCTCTGTGACGCGGCGCCAGAGTTGCAGTGTTTCAGCTGCTTCGGTGACGCGGCGCCAGAGTTGCTGTGTTTCAGCTGCCTCTGTGACGCGGCGCCAGAGTTGCTGTGTTTCAGCTGCCTCTGTGACGCGGCGCCAGAGTTGCTGTGTTTCAGCTGCTTCTGTGATGGGGCGCCAGAGTTGCTGTGTTTCAGCTGTTTCTGTGACGCGGCGCCAGAGTTGCTGTGTTTCAGCTGCTTCTGTGACGCGGCGCCAGAGTTGCTGTGTTTCAGCTGTTTCTGTGACGCAGCGCCAGAGTTGCTGTGTTTCGGCCGGGCGCGCTGTCATCTGGTGTATCTCCCGTGTTTCAGCCGGTGTTGTGACAAGAAGAGCTGCGGGAACCGGAACGAGACTCCGTCAGATCCGGTGATCATCGACAGGTCAGTCACTGGCTCCAGTGGTTTCACTGTTTTTACCCACGTAGCTGGCAATGGGCGCTCCACTGGAGAACACTGTAACTTAGATCTGTCCGGAGCAGACCCTCGATTGGCGATGAAAACACCTCCGATTCCTGAACTGTATGCCATGGGATCAAAAGCTTCCCTATCTTGTTGCCAGTAGTCGTGTTTCTCTGGTCTGCGGAGATGCGTGATGTCCAGCTGTGTGCGACAGCGAGCGACCCCTCCGGCTCCTGGCGCCGGTCCCCGGGGAACGGGCCTCCCCCGGGGGGCAGGTGGCCGCGGCCCGGTAATACCATTACCATGTCGGGGAGCGGCGCACAGCCAGTTGGGTCCGAACAACAGCGATGACAGCGCGCCGAGACAGACCACCGGCGACTGCAGCGCACCGATGTCGAGCGTGCGGAAACGTAGGTGGTTATTGGGACTGCTTCCGCGTATACTCTTCATTAGTCCTATCTTGTTTATTCCTCTCTGATATTTGATGAAATGTGAGGTTACACATTCATGGAGGGCATAATCCCTCGGAGAAAAAGTTCGCATCATTGTTTGAATAGGATATCTATGAGGTAGCACAAACACAGACGAAGAGCTCATCACCAACAACGTAAACATCAGGAAGCGTCGAGCAACTTCATATCTCTGCAACTGCACGTTGCATCATGGCTGAGTGTCCCCGGTTTGTTTTAAGTTGCGCATCTGCCACACATGCTCAGTGGAGCACCGTCTCGGTAACAATGACAAATACAGAGCAGCAGATGGCGCCCTGTCGGTAAAAACAATGCCACCCAGGCTGTGCCCGGCCCCGCCGGCTCATTGTGCGGCCAGCGGCCCCGCTCGCGGCGGATCACCGATTGTTGCCCGCCTGTATCCCACCCCACATTGCCGAGACATAATAGACTCAATCCGCAATGTCAATGGACGCTGAACATTTGTTACAAGTATAAAATTTCAATCGATGTTAACTACCGGCCGGCTGGCTAGCGGGGCGGCCGGGCCGGGCCGGGCCGGCTGGCAAGGGTGGCCCCGCTCACTGGAGGCCATAACGCCACCTGTCACGGGGTCGGACCGGAGAGGGCCGACCCTCTCTCCCTCTGTAGGGGTCAGATGGGCCGACTGTCCCTCTGTAGGCGGTCAGATGGGCCGACTGTCCCTCTGTAGGCGGTCAGATGGGCCGACTGTCCTTCTGTGACGACTGTCCCTCTGTAGGCGGTCAGATGGGCCGACTGTCCCTCTGTAGGCGGTCAGATGGGCTGACTGCCCCTCTGTAGGCGGTCAGATGGGCCGACTGTCCTTCTGTAGGCGGTCAGATGGGCCGACTGTCCCTCTGTAGGCGGTCAGATGGGCTGACTGTCCCTCTGTAGGCGGTCAGATGGGCTGACTGTCCCTCTGTAGGCGGTCAGATGGGCTGGCTGTCTCTCTGTATGCGGTCAGATGGGCTGACTGCCCCTCTGTAGGCGGTCAGATGGGCCGACTGTCCTTCTGTAGGCGGTCAGATGGGCCGACTGTCCCTCTGTAGGCAGTCAGCTGGGCTGACTGTCTCTCTGTATGCGGTCAGATGGGCTGGCTGTCCCTCTGTAGGCGGTCAGACAGACCCCCAACCTGTGTGTAGGCGGCTGGGACGTTGGTTCACCGACACTGCTACCAAAACTGACCAGTTCCACCGCGCGGTGCTTCCAAAACTGACCAGTCCACCGCGCGGTGCTTCCAAAACTGACCAGTCCACCGCGCGGTGCTTCCAAAACTGACCAGAGCACCGCGCGGTGCTACCAAAACTGACCAGAGCACCGCGCGGTGCTACCCAAACTGACCAGAGCACCGCGCGGTGCTACCAAAACTGACCAGTCCACCGCGCGGTGCTACCAAAAACTGACCAGTCCACCGCGCGGTGCTACCAAAACTGACCAGTCCACCGCGCGGTGCTACCAAAACTGACCAGTCCACCGTGCGGTGCTACCAAAACTGACCAGTCCACCGCGCGGTGCTTCCAAAACTGACCAGAGCACCGTGCGGTGCTTCCAAAACTGACCAGAGCACCGCGCGGTGCTTCCAAAACTGACCAGTCCACCGCGCGGTGCTACCAAAACTGACCAGTCCACCGCGCGGTGCTACCAAAACTGACCAGAGCACCGCGCGGTGCTACCAAAACTGACCAGTCCACCGTGCGGTGCTACCAAAACTGACCAGTCCACCGCGCGGTGCTTCCAAAACTGACCAGAGCACCGCGCGGTGCTTCCAAAACTGACCAGTTCCACCGCGCGGTGCTACCAAAACTGACCAGTCCACCGCGCGGTGCTACCAAAACTGACCAGAGCACCGCGCGGTGCTACCAAAACTGACCAGTCCACCGTGCGGTGCTACCAAAACTGACCAGTCCACCGCGCGGTGCTTCCAAAACTGACCAGTCCACCGCGCGGTGCTTCCAAAACTGACCAGTCCACCGCGCGGTGCTACCAAAAACTGACCAGTCCACACCGCGCGGTGCTTCCAAAACTGACCAGTCCACCGCGCGGTGCTTCCAAAACTGACCAGTCCACCGCGCGGTGCTACCAAAACTGACCAGTCCACCGCGCGGTGCTTCCAAAACTGACCAGAGCACCGTGCGGTGCTACCCAAACTGACCAGAGCACCGCGCGGTGCTTCCAAAACTGACCAGAGCACCGTGCGGTGCTACCCAAACTGACCAGAGCACCGCGCGGTGCTACCAAAACTGACCAGAGCACCGCGCGGTGCTACCAAAACTGACCAGAGCACCGCGCGGTGCTACCAAAACTGACCAGAGCACCGCGCGGTGCTACCAAAACTGACCAGAGCACCGCGCGGTGCTACCAAAACTGACCAGAGCACCTCGCGCTCTGCGGTGCAGCCACAACTGACCAGTCCCGCGCGGTGCTACCAAAACTGACCAGAGCACCGCGCGGTGCTACCAAAACTGAACCAGTCCACCGTGCGGTGCTACCAAAACTGACCAGTCCACCGCGCGGTGCTTCCAAAACTGACCAGTCCACCGCGCGGTGCTTCCAAAACTGACCAGTCCACCGCGCGATGCTACCAAAACTGACCAGTCCACCGCGCGAGTGCTTCCAAAACTGACCAGTCCACCGCGCGGTGCTTCCAAAACTGACCAGTCCACCGCGCGGTGCTACCAAAACTGACCAGAGCACCGCGCGGTGCTACCCAAACTGACCAGAGCACCGCGCGGTGCTACCAAAACTGACCAGAGCACCGCGCGGTGCTACCAAAACTGACCAGAGCACCGCGCCCTCTGCGGTGCAGCCAAAACTGACCGTGGGCGACGGTTGCAGTTTATGCGAAGCAGCACGCCGTGTGGTTCAGGCGTGCTCGTCCGAAGTGGCATGTGTTGTCCGTCCTCCAGGGACCCATCAGTGCGGCCACTCCAACCACTGGCTTTCCGTACCGCAGTCTACGGCGATGGTCATTTTGTTTGCAGCGATTGCGCCGTAGGAAGGATTTATTATGGGCGCAACAGTGCCACAAGCAATTATCGCTGCCCATACAAAAGTGCCAAATAGCGTTAAAAGTGTCAAATAGCGTCACTATACAATCACCCGCTGACAGGTAAGTTGTTTTTTCCTTAGCTGGTAATTTAAGAAAGTGCGCCTGTCAGGCTATACCTTGAGAACAAAACTTAACATGCTCTACATTGGTTGGCGATGTGCGGAATGATCTGCCGACATATCGATAGAGTAGAGCTCGTCGGCACGTCGATAGAGTAGAGCTATCAGTACTCTTCAGCTCTGAACAATACTGACGTACTCAAAATGTTTCGTGACTGGCCTCCCTGGAACAGTCGGAAAGCTCCAGGGCTCCATCACTCCTGTATATGCGCCTCTTCGTCGAGTCTGCGTGGACGGTGGGTGGATTTTCGGGCTAGCTTTCAAGGTTCCCTCAATGCCTCCCTGTTATGTCTATGATTGGCAGTTTGCACTGGAGTGCCGCGCTGTCCTGTTCACTTTCTGCTGTCCTGTTCACCCTGCCCTCCCCGACTAACCTGCCCCGAACACGGTCGGACGACTCGGCGCCGATTTTCGAGGCGGTCGGCGTGCCGTCAGTTTCAATCGGGCGCGGCGCGCTAACGGACGATTGAGAGCTTGTAGATCAATTACGCTCCCCGGCCTTCCATTACGCGTCTTTGTTCAGGGTTGAATACGCTAAGGCGGGGGAGCGGACGGGCGCGTCGCGTGCTGGTCTTGTTCTGACTCACTGGCTGAAGGAGTCATCCCTGAGTCGAGGGCTGTCAGAGTCATCTCTGAGTCGAGGGATGTCAGAGTCATCTCTGAGTCGAGGGATGTCGGAGTCATCTCTGAGTCGAGGGCTGTCAGAGTCATGGGTCGCTGACTGCAGGAGTCATCCCTGAGTCGAGGGCTGTCAGAACTCAGAGTCATCCCTGGGACGGTGTCTTCCAGAGTCATTCTGAGTCGTGGACTGGTGGAGTGGTCCGGCTGAGTCGGTGAGCTGTTTGCGCCCCGGCTCGGTGTCCGGGTTCCGGCTCGGTGTCCGGGTCCCGGCTCGGTGTCCGGGTCCCGACTCGGTGTCCGGGTCCCGGCTCGGTGTCCGGGTCCCGGCTCGGTGTCCGGGTTCCGGCTCGGTGTCCGGGTCCCGGCTCGGTGTCCGGGTCCCGACTCGGTGTCCGGGTCCGGCTCGGTGTCCGGGTCCCGGCTCGGTGTCCGGGTCCGGCTCGGTGTCCGGGTCCGGCTCGGTGTCCGGGTCCGGCTCGGTGTCCGGGTCCCGGCTCGGTGTCCGGGTCCGGCTCGGTGTCCGGGTCCCGGCTCGGTGTCCGGGTCCGGCTCGGTGTCCGGGTCCGGCTCGGTGTCCGGGTCCCGGCTCGGTGTCCGGGTCCCGGCTCGGTGTCCGGGTCCCGGCTCGGTGTCCGGGTCCGGCTCGGTGTCCGGGTCCGGCTCGGTGTCCGGGTCAGCAGCCCGCTCCAGTGGCGGACGGTCGGAGCGCGTGGCACGAGAGCGCGGCGAGCGAGCCCCGATGGCCGCCCGGTCACCGTCCTCGTCCGTCTCCTCCTCCGAGCTGCTAAACACGTGCCCTGGTCGCCACACCGGCCAGTGCCGCTATCAGTGGTCTGCTGATCCTGCTGATCCTGCTGATCCTGCTGATCCTGCTGATCCTGCTGATCCTGCTGATCCTGCTGATCATGTTGATCATGTTGATCCTGCTAATCCTGCTGATCCTGCTGAACCTGCTGATCCTGCTGATCTTGCTGATCCTGCTGATCCTGCTGATCCTGCTGATCCTGCTGATCCTGCTGATCCTGCTGATCCTGCTGACCCTGCTGATCCTGCTGATCCTGCTGACCCTGCTGACCCTGTTGACCCTGCTGACCCTGCTGACCCTGCTGACCCTGCTCTGTCAGTCGCACAAATGCATACGCTACGTGTAGTCCGCTGGGACCGGCTTTCATTAGGCCCGCGAACGTATTGCGTATGATCTTATGCACCCAGTTATCACGCATCTTCTTCCTATCTGCGCCTCACTCCTTATCCTATCTGCCTCACTCTTTATCCTATCTGCCTCACTCTTTATCCTATCTCTGGTTGCCTTCCTATCTTCCTCACTCTTTATCCTATCTCTGGTTGCCTTCCTATCTGCCTCACTCTTTATCCTATCTCTGGTTGCCTTCCTATCTTCCTCACTCTTTATCCTATCTCTGGTTGCCTTCCTATCTGCCTCACTCTTTATCCTATTTGCCTCACTCTTTATCCTATCTCTGGTTGCCTTCCTATCTTCCTCACTCTTTATCCTATCTCTGGTTGCCTTCCTATCTGCCTCACTCTTTATTCTATCTCTGGTTGCCTTCCTATCTGGCTCACTCTTTGTCCTATATCTGGTTGCCTTCCTATCTTCCTCACTCTTTATCCTATCTCTGGTTGCCTTCCTATCTGCCTCACTCTTTATTCTATCTCTGGTTGCCTTCCTATCTGGCTCACTCTTTATCATATATCTGGTTGCCTTCCTATCTTCCTCACTCTTTATCCTATCTCTGGTTGCCTTCCTATCTGCCTCACTCTTTATTCTATCTCTGGTTGCCTTCCTATCTGCCTTACTCTTTATTCTATCTCTGGTTGCGCTGCACTTAAACCTAGCTCGACTGTTTCATTTGTTTTGTATTCCTTCATCTTTCTTCCTGCTTAGACTCTGCTTTGTCCCGCGTTCTGGTAGTTGCCCGGCTCCTCAATACCTGTTACTGTAATGTGGCTGTGTGACTGTGTAGCTGTGTGGCTGTGTGTCTGTGTGTCTGTGTGTCTGTGTGTCTGTGTGGTTGTGTCTGTGTGGTTGTGTCTGTGTCTGTATCTGTGTCTGTGTCTGTGTCTGTGTCTGTGTCTGTGTCTGTGTCTGTGTCTGTGTCTGTGTCTGTGTCTGTGTCTGTGTCTGTGTCTGTGTCTGTGTCTGTGTCTGTTTCTGTGTCTGTGTCTGTGTCTATGTCTGTGTCTGTGGCTGTGGCTGCGTGGCTGCGTGGCTGCGTGGCTGCGTGGCTGTGTGTCTGTGTGGCTGTGTGGCTGTGTCTGTGTGTCTGTGTGTCTGTGCGTCTGTGTGTCTGTGTGTCTGTGTGTCTGTGTGTCTGTGTGTATGTGTGTCTGTGTGTCTGTGTGGTTGTGTCTGTGTCTGTGTCTGTGTCTGTGTCTGTGTCTGTGTCTGTGTCTGTGTCTGTGTCTGTGTCTGTGTCTGTGTCTGTGTCTGTGTCTGTGTCTGTGTATGTGTCTGTGTCTGTGTCTGTGTCTGTGTCTGTGTCTTTGTCTGTGTCTGTGTCTGTGAGGCTGTGGATGTGTGGTGTGTGTCTGTGGTGTGTGTCTTTGTCTGTGTCTGTGTCTGTGTCTGTGTCTGTGTCTGTGTCTGTGTATGTGTATGTGTATGTATCTGTGTCTGTGGATGTGGCTGTGGCTGTGGCTGTGGCTGTGGCTGTGGCTGTGGATGTGGCTGTGGCTGTGGCTGTGGCTGTGGCTGTGGCTGTGGCTGTGGCTGTGGCTGTGGCTGTGGTTGTGTGCCTGTGTAGCTGTGTGTCTGTGTGGCTGTGGTTGTGGCTGTATATGTGTGTATGTGTGTATGTGTGTATGTGTGTCTGCGTGTGTCTGTGTGTGTCTGTGTCTGTGTCTGTGTCTGTGTCTGTGTCTGTGTCTGTGTCTGTGTCGGTGTGGCTGTGGCTGTGGCTGTGGCTGTGGCCTTTGACTGTGTGTCTGTGTCTGTGTCTGTGTCTGTGTCTGTGTCTGTGTGTGTGTGTGTGTGTGTGTGTGTGTGTGTGTGTGTGTGTGTGTGTGTGTGTGTGTGTGTGTGTGTGTGTGTGTGTGTGTGTGTGTGTGTGTGTGTGTGTGTGTGTGTCTGTGTGTCTGTGTGTCTGTGTGTCTGTGTGTATGTGTGTCTGTGTATCTGTGTGTCTGTGTGTCTGTGTGTCTGTGTGTCTGTGTGTATGTGTGTCTGTGTCTGTGTCTGTGTCTATAGCTGTGGTTGTGTCTGTGTCTGTGTGGCTGTGGCTGTGGCTGTGGCTGTGGCTGTGGTTGTGGCTGTGTGTCTGTGTCTGTGTCTGTGTCTGTGTATGTGTGTGTCTGTGTCTGTGTCTGTGTCTGTGTCTGTGTCTGTGTCTGTGTCTGTGTGGTTGTATCTGTGTCTGTGTCTGTGTCTGTGTCTGTGTCTGTGTCTGTGTCTGTGTCTGTGTCTGTGTGTCTGTGTGTGTGTGTGTCTGTGTGTCTGTGTGTCTGTGTCTGTGTATGTGTCTGTGTCTGTGTCTGTGTCTGTGTCTGTGTCTGTGTCTGTGTCTGTGTCTGTGTCTGTGTCTGTGTCTGTGTCTGTGTGGTTGTATCTGTGTCTGTGTCTGTGTCTGTGTCTGTGTCTGTTTCTGTGTCTGTGTGTCTGTGTGTGTGTGTCTGTGTGTCTGTGTGTATGTGTCTGTGTCGGTGTGTCTGTGTCTGTGTCTGTGTCTGTGTCTGTGGCTGCGTCTGTGTCTGTGTCTGTGTGTCTGTGTCTGTGTGTCTGTGTGTCTGTGTCTGTGGCTGTGGCTGTGGCTGTGTCTGTGTGGCTGTGGCTGTGTCTGTGTCTGTGTGGCTGTGGCTGTGGCTGTGGCTGTGGCTGTGGCTGTGTATGTGGCTGTGTGTCTGTGTGTCTGTGTGTCTGTGTGTCTGTGTCTGTGTCTGTGGCTGTGGCTGTGGCTGTGGCTGTGGCTGTGGCTGTGACTGTGGCTGTGTCTGTGTATGTGTGGCTGTGGCTGTGGCTGTGACTGTCCGCCGCTCGCCAGTCGGTCGCCTCGCTCCGTCTGGCAGGTAAGGCGCCGCCAGCCCAGCGCGCCACAGCGGATCGAAAATCGATCTCCGGCCCAGCTCTGGGACCATAACGAAGCCTCCGGAGGCCGGCGGTCGGCCTGCTGGGAGTCGGATCGGCGGTAGCGTCGTCGTCGGTGCGGCCCGCAGCCCTCAGCCCGCAGCCAACGGCAGTGGCAAAACCCGACCACAACACGTGCCAAATTCCTATATTAAATTGTCTTGCAAAAGAACCGCACATGATTTTTTCTTCAAAATGTTTTTTTTTCTTCTTCTTCAATCGGACTAAGAGCTTGAGATTGAATGTATACCAGTGCGATTATTTTTCAGGATTTCGTCAATGCTTTCATCAATTTGTATTTTGTATCCATGTCTGTTGCATCATATCGCGCCCTGTATTTTCATTTTTTTCGACTGCACCTGTTTCTGCCTCACACCTACTTGCTTATCCTGCTATATCAGACATGTATAGGTGACATAATTAGTACCATATCAGACTAAGGTGCCATCACAAGTACCGTATCAGACACAAATTGAATGTTCCCGGTGTCACTATCAAACAGAGTTGGCCGTCACGTAGCTAGTAACTACTTGCAACCATGCAACAGCGATTTAAATGAGCTATATTGCGCAGTAATTGGTTTTTGAACGCGTTGGCTCCCATGGGACTAGAACAACAGGCGATAGCGGCGATTCCTGACTTTATTATTGAAATTGAAATTGAAATTGAAATTGAAATTGTTTCTGTCAGTGATTCGGTCTGTTTATATTACTCGAATTGTTGCATTTCCGAATGTGTCAGTTCACGATGCCAGGAGCCTTTGCCCTTAGAAACTATGTCATAATCACCCATATCGGTTTGTATCGGTTCATTATGTAGATGGCATACAAAGAACACGGAATCAATATTAGTAGGAGCCTAAGTTTGCATGATGTCGGCACACTGCACCACCAATTGGAATGTTGACAGGTGGAAACATGGGAATGTTGACAGGTGGAAACATGGGAATGTTGACAGGTGGAAACATGTCGTGATAACGTGATACTGAGACATGACACACCTTAATAAGGCACAGTTCATCGCCACACCTGCACCGAACATCGCATACGGAGTGCCAACTTTGACGTTGGAGACGCATTGTGTATGTCTCAGCTTCTCGTGTATGTCTCAGCTACTTGTGTATGTCTCAGCTACTTGTGTATGTCTCAGCTACTTGTGTATGTCTCAGCTTCTCGTGTATGTCTCAGCTACTCGTGTATGTCTCAGCTACTCGTGTATGTCTCAGCTTCTCGTGTATGTCTCAGCTACTTGTGTATGTCTCAGCTACTCGGTCAGTCAGGCGCTGCACCCGGGCCGAGCCAGACTTCAGTTCATTTTCCAGTCTGTCAGATTTCAGTTCAGTCCAAGTATGTCAGTCAGGCGCTGCACCCGGGCCGAGCCAGACTTCAGTTCATTTTCCAGTCTGTCAGATTTCAGTTCAGTCCAAGTATGTCAGTCAGATTTCAGTTCAGTCCAAGTATGTCAGTCAGATTTCAGTTTATTCCGGGATTGTTCACTAATGCCAATTTACTAATGTGGTTTGACATGTCAATATCGATGCATCGCATGCGCGTCGATTTAATTTTGTGACATGAACAGCTTAAACGTTTTTCAGCATCAATGGAGTACTACAATATTGTATCAAAACTTATTCCTCAAACCAGCCTTCGGCTTCTTTAGGTACTCATTAAATATTTGCAATTATTATTTTTAGGGATCTTAAGTCTGTCGAACTCGAGTTTAGCTTTCAAAGAAAAGAAGTACAACACGTGCATTTACTTTGTAAATATCAATGCCATGATGCATGAGTCATATAGTTTGTTCCCGGTCATGCGCCCACCAGGTATAACAATGTTCAGTCGGCGTGTATATTTACAGGTATAACAATGTTCAGTCGGCGTGTATATTTACAAGTATAACAATGTTCAGTCGGCGTGTATATTTATACTCGATGCCTGGAGTTACCTGTCCGATTCTTTGTGTTTCTTAATGACATTACAACAGTCTATGTAATGTTAAAAAGTATTTAACTCCCTGCTTAAACATAAATGCATTGTTCCTCCCATTCCTCAGTTGGTAAGCGGCGCCAGTCGATTGCAATGTGATCCAGGAAAATAATTTTGCAGAAGCCTCGTCAAGTTTGTTTTTGCTATTCCATTAATGATGCTTGCATGTGTTTTGTCCAACAATCTGCACGCCCCTTCATGCATCAACATTTCGCTCATGAACTGGGACGATCACTCGTGCCGGGGACTAACAAGGCGGACTTCCTTGTATAGCGTCTGCTGTGCCTCTCTCAGCGGCTCAGAGAAAGACGTTCCTTATGTCACGCAGCTGACAAAGCCAAACAATTGTTGCGAGGGTTTTAAACAACTTTTTAGTGTGCTTTTGCCGTTTTTCGACTCGTCCGCCACGAGCCTTTCTCTTTTTGGGTGCAACTGAGTAAAAATGTGCGATGTTTGAATCCGAGCCAAACAAGTGTGCGTAGCAAACGCAACCAGCCAGCCTCTCTTTGCGTTCAATTCTGACAAGTTTCGCATAGCAGCTGACGAAGCTGCGCTTCACGTCCCCAGGGGATCATGGGTCGGCCTCTGAGGGCTCCCGGCGGACCCTGAGACCGCCTCTGAGCGGCGGGAGCTGTAGCCAGCTCGCGTCTCGCCCTGACCGGCGGGAGCTGTAGCCAACTCGAATCTCGCCTCTGAGCGGCGGGAGCTGTAGCCAGCTCGCGTCTCGCCCTGACCGGCGGGAGCTGTAGCCAACTCGAATCTCGCCCTGAGCGGCGGGAGCTGTAGCCAGCTCGCGTCTCGCCCTGACCGGCGGGAGCTGTAGCCAACTCGAATCTCGCCCTGAGCGGCGGGAGCTGTAGCCAGCTCGCGTCTCGCCCTGACCGGCGGGAGCTGTAGCCAGCTCGCGTCTCGCCCTGACCGGCGGGAGCTGTAGCCAGCTCGCGTCTCGCCCTGAGCGGCGGGAGCTGTAGCCAGCTCGCGTCTCGCCCTGACCGGCGGGAGCTGTAGCCAGCTCGCGTCTCGCCCTGACCGGCGGTAGCTGTAGCCAACTCGAATCTCGCCCTGAGCGGCGGGAGCTGTAGCCAACTCGAATCTCGCCCTGAGCGGCGGGAGCTGTAGCCAGCTCGCGTCTCGCCCTGAGCGGCGGGAGCTGTAGCCAACTCGAATCTCGCCCTGAGCGGCGGGAGCTGTAGCCAGCTCGCGTCTCGCCCCTCTGTCCGGCCATTTTGACTGCGCCGCGCGCGGTGCGGCGGCGGCGGAGGGGAGCACTGCGGCGGCCGCCCCGCGCCCCGCACCCCGCGCTCCGCCGCCGCGCGGCCAGCACCGCGATCCCCGGGCGCCGCTCCTAATCCCGGCGAGTATACCATCACCTTGGCAAAATCAATAGCCCAGGGAGAGGAGAGAGGGCAGAGAGAGAGAAAGAGCGAGGGCGGAGCTGCAACACGGGAGCGTTTACGACCGGCGCGAGGCTCGGAGCGCCGCCCTCGGCCCCCAGGGAGACAGGGAGGTGCCGTGGGAGACGGAAGGAGCCGGGGGAGACGGGGAGGTGGAGGTGCCTGGTGAGACCAGGGGAGGCAGGTAGGTACCGGGGAGACGGGCGGTGCTGGGGGAGACAGGGAGGTGCATTGGAGACGGGGAGGTGCCGGGGGAGACAGGGAGGTGCCGGGGGAGACGAGGAGGTGCCTGGGGAGACCAGAGGAGACGGGTGGTGCCGGGGGAGACGGGGCGGTGCCGGCGGAGACGTGGAGATGTCGGGGGAGACGGGAAGGTGCCAGGGGAGACCAGGGGAGACGGGCGGTGCCGGCGTAGACAGGGAGGTTCCGGGGAGACAGGGAGGTGCCGGAGGAGACAGGAAGGTACCTGGGGAGACGAGAAGGTGCCTGGGGAGACCAGGGGAGACGGGCGGTGCCGGCGTAGACAGGGAGGTTCCGGGGGAAACAGGGAGGTGCCGGAGGAGACAGGAAGGTGCCTGGGGAGACGAGAAGGTGCCTGGGGAGACCAGGGGAGACGGGCGGTGCCGGCGTAGACAGGGAGGTTCCGGGGAAAACAGGGAGGTGCCGGAGGAGACAGGAAGGTGCCTGGGGAGACGAGAAGGTGCCTGGGGAGACCAGGGGAGACGGGCGGTGCCGGCGTAGACAGGGAGGTTCCGGGGGAGACAGGGAGGTGCCGGAGGAGACAGGAAGGTGCCTGGGGAGAGAGAAGGTGCCTGGGGAGACGGGGAGGTGCCTGGGGAGACCAGGGGAGATGGACAGGTGCCGGAGATACGGGCGATACCGAGGGAGACGAGGAGGTGCCTGGGGAGACCGGGGGAGACGGGTGGTGCCGGGGGAGACGGACAGTACCGGGGGAGACCAGGGGCGACGGGCGGTGCTGTGGGAGACGGGGAGGTGCCGGGGGAAACGAGGAGGTGCCGGGGGAGACCAGGGGAGACGGGCGGTGCCGGGAGAGACGGGCGGTGACGGGGAGGTGCCTGGAGAGACGTGGAAGCCCCGAGGGAGACGGAATATGTCAGAGAGGCTGGGAGACAGAAGGTGCCAGAGAGGCTGGGAGACAGAAGGTACCAGAGAGGCTGGGAGACAGAAGGTGCCAGAGAGGCTGGGAGACGGAATATGCCAGAGAGGCTGGGAGACGGGACCAGTTAGTTGTGGTTTAGGAGTTGCGCTTAAGAAGAGATTAATAGTTATTTCTTCACATCATTGAGTCCGCTTATTTCTTAGGAGAAAGTTGCGAATATATGATGTGAGGTCCCACTTTTACATATATGTGCATTCAAATCTATTACAGTTTGTGTGATAAGGCAACACAAAATTACTCATATTTTTCCATTTGGCAGGAAACGGCACATACTATGTAAAGGATATAGTGCATTTGTACCAAATTGGGTACAACACACCCTTTTTACATTTATATCCATAAAATATGTAAATGAAAATATTTACAGCGACTGGGGAAAGTTTACAAAGTACCTGATCACCCGGTCGTTACCACCGCAAAGAGTTACAATAAAGGAATAAAGTAATAATAAAGTGTGAGGCTCTGAGTGAAACTTGGTCAAAAATGTCTGAGAAAAAAAACTACGCTTACGTTATCGCATGCGTCTTAAAAGCGTCCCAGATACAAAAAAAAATGCGCCTGAAGCAAACCATTTGTGCATGGTGTTTAGTGCATTTTTCATCTCTGTGGTATCCAAAATTCAGTTATGTGTCATTGTCAGAAAATTAAATATTCGTTAATTGTATCATTCTTAACCTTTACTATCCCTAAGTACTTCTAAAGAGTATTAAGATTATGACCACTCTAAAAAATTAGGACTAAATGCTTGAGAGCGTCTCGACAGTTCCACGCTCACGTAAAGAAAGCGACCGCATAACATCGAATGACCCATGCACTGTTACCACTGTTACCACTGTCACCACTGTTACCACTGTTACCACTGCTACCACTGTTACCACTGTTACCACTGTTACCACTGTTACCACTGTCACCACTGTTACCACTGTTACCACTGTTACCACTGTTACTATCTTGCACTTCAGAGGGCACGCCGAATCGTGGAAAGTCTGGCCAGTGTTTCGACTTGTGGCATTAATCTCAGTTTGCCTCATTTGAGGACCAAATTAGATCGGGGCTGGACTGCGGAAAGATTGAGATGGAGGGAGACAACGGTGAAGTTGACAGCTTCTATTGGTCGGCCAAGTCAGACCAGAAATGCGCTGCCCGTCAATTGGCTTGGCTGGTGCCGGTCATCATTTGAAGCTGTGCGTTAACACGAGGCTTACCAAATCGTTGTATGCAATAGGGAAAAGATAATGTTCTGATCCGAAAAATGCAAACAAAGCATCATCTGTATCTAGTTGACAATTGTATTTACCTCAACAGCTGGGTTTTTCGATGCACCCTCGGTGTTCTGACGGCAATTTTCATGCTGGAAACCAGCTGAGCATGGCTTTTGTCCAAGTGTCCAAACTTTATAGAAGCAATATAGGTTACCAACTATCCGTTCTGCATAACCAGAAAACAGACAAATTCACAATTTTAGGTAAGCTTTCACTTGTAGCAATGTCAGAGTGTTGTGCTCCACTGGCGACACGTGGCCGTGCGGTGCTGCACCCCTTCCTGTCCGGAGTCTGGCAACATGTGGCCGTGCGGTGCTGCACCCCTTCCTGTCCGGAGTCTGGCAACATGTGGCCGTGTGGTGCTGCACCCCTTCCTGTCCGGAGTCTGGCAACATGTGGCCGTGCGGTGCTGCACCCCTTCCTGTCCGGAGTCTGGCAACATGTGGCCGTGCGGTGCTGCACCCCTTCCTGTCCGGAGTCTGGCAACATGTGGCCGTGCGGTGCTGCACCCCTTCCTGTCCGGAGTCTGGCAACATGTGGCCGTGCGGTGCTGCACCCCTTCCTGTCCGGAGTCTGGCAACATGTGGCCGTGCGGTGCTGTACCCCTTCCTGTCCGGAGTCGGCCTGTCCTCCTCTGCACATCGGCTCACCAGGAAAAATCGCCTCTCTGTGCCGGCGCATTGGTGCCTAATGAGAGAATAGGGGAGCCGACTGCAGAAAATAATAACCTGGAGGGCAAATTAATAGCCTTAGTTAGGAGATTAGGGGGTGGTGCGGCTGTAAGTGACTAACTAAGGCAGCCGAGAGCAGTCGGTGCTAAGAGGATTCGCAGCGGTCGGCGGGGGCGCTGCCGCCGCCATTGTTGACATTGGATTACTGAGATCCACTTTGTTCGGTTAGGGCCCCTGTTTTTACGATAAAAGCGGCCACCAGCGCGGCAGATCAATATATTCCGCTTCAGTCACCATGAATGGACCTCAGATGGGGTGGTTTGCGCCCCTGATCGGTCTCTCTCCTCTCCGTCCCGACTCTTAGTGTGCTGCAGTGACCTGGTATGATTACTGATTACGGTCTCTCTCCTCTCCGTCCCGACTCTTAGTGTGCTGCAGTGACCTGGTATGATTACTGATTACCTGTAACGTCACGATAGCATTTCTGTCCGAGGGGACCAATCAGCTCGCAGTGCTGACGCAGGCATTTCATCTGCTATTAAAACGGTCCATTGAATGGGACATGTGGACGATCAACTATTCAATGCTGACATGGCAAACCTCAAAGTTGTGCTCTGTATAAACACAGTTCAATAAACTTGTGGCTACTTGATACTTTTGTTCATGGCTGCGGACGATTAGACGAACAAAGGGCATCTTAATTAGCAATGGCTTTTGCTTCAGCCTTCAGTGCCTGTCTGCTTCTGGTACATGCGCACTAGAGATGCAACTTGTCAGTCATAGCCACCGTTTAAGCAAACAAAACACAAATATTGCAAGCAATAATTAATAAGCATATTGATGTGGGTGTCCATTTTGCGTAAATACCATTGGTAGGTAGTTTTAGTGAAAGGCATATTGCCACCTACGGAGGGTTTCTAAAAAACAACTTAAATGAATGGTGAGGATCAACAATCGTGTATGCTCGAGCTCAAACCTTCTCCTGCAGCACCTAAAGCAGGGTATCGGCAATATATTTTGTATTGATTTCTAACTCCAAAACGTTGGTCCCAGCTGTGCTCAGTACTAGATTCATGATGGCCGCTCTCATCCAGTTTGGCTGTGAAATTGGCACCCGCCCAAAGCCAAAGCGTCCGAATTCGCCGAGACTTGACCTTGAAAAGTCTATCTGTGTTATAAGGTATTGGTCACAAATCTCCTACTGCCCCAAAGTCGAGCCATAGCCATTATTGCTGTTTTATTCATGTTTTATTATGAAGGAGGCTATGGTTGTAGAAAATATAATTAACTGTATATGCATTTTAATTTTAAAGTGCACTGACGGAATGGTGATGTTGAGTTTCCTATAATCAAAAGCAAATCATAGTCCGCAAAGAAGTGATTCCAAATAATGATGAGGCGACTCCAATTTTACGAATGTGTGCCAATCATGAGTGGTGCAATTGTATTTTTTATCTGATGGGGGAGTTTCGGGAACTAAATTTTGCAGGTGAAATCGGACACGTTTAATCTACCGATACACACCAAAAACTCCATGTTGGCGTGCGAGGTGGTAATATCCCTTTAAGTTTAAGGGCAGATTTTGTGACAAATTTTCTTCAAGTTTTCTTCAAATTTCCAGAACAAAAAACTAATTTTCTTCAATTTTCCCTTCGCAAAATGCGGCCTATTTGTTTAGCTCAAGAACATTTTTGAAGTTCGCACGAGACACAAATCAAAATGATACACTGCTGTCGCATGCATAATATTTACTGCTTGTAAAAAAACGTCTACCACCCCCTATACTACCCTCTTGGTCAAGTTGCCCCCCCCCCCCGTTCATCAGCCGTCTGGGGCCGCCCTTGACTGTACAAATTATATATTTTAGTACCATTCGCGACACTTTATATACAAAGGGTACGACTGATATTGCAAATACCTATAGCCAACGTTTTGTCAATTACAACAACAGCAAAATACTGAAATATGGGCCCCCTCAAAATATAGTGGACCAAATCCGTTGAGTTTTCAGATATGGGTATAGGTAGGGTCACCACTGCAATTGACGATCCCTCTCCCCCTTGAAGATTTTCTGGATCTGCCCCTGCCAGTGGGGGAGCATTTCATTGCGAAGCACCAGAACCAATCACCAACGGACACAACGCTGACGGGCCGGATCGTGCGGAAATGTGAAGACGAGGCAGACAGGCGGATCGCGGACTCGATAATAATACGGGACACACTGTCAGAACTTAATGATAACACCACGTCCTGGCAGCTTCTACCAAAGTAGAAAATTGACTATTGAACGTGTACAAGATTAGCATGTACATATTATCAGGCACTTCGCTGTTCCGAAGATAGACTGAACATGACGCATAAAAGGAAAACACGGCATGTACAGAGCAATGATTACTGTGTGGGGTGTTGCATTCGGTCGATAAAGGGCAGTGCCCGAATATACCCGAAACAATTTTGTCCTTTAATTATTTTTTTTCCGAACAATTTGAGGATAAGGTCCAAGATATGTTTAAAATATATAAGGAATAGCTCACGAAGAATTGCCATCCTGGTCATATAACTGCATTTACCATGAGCGGCCACCGGGCCCCAGGCCAGCTGGTGCCGCCGCTGTGGAGCCGCCGCGACGGTCGACCGTGATACGTTACCGGCGAGCAGCTGAATAATTCCGTCTGCCGTCCTGTGGCGCGCCGTCCACCGCCGCCGAATGTGACCCGCGTGACCCGCGCCTAGATCAAAACGACCTCCTCACGACTCCCGCCGCGCCCATTGTCAACTACCCTTTAACCGGGAATTAATTGTCGCTGGAATACATAGCGTCCCGGTGAGCGTCGCCCGGGGAGCCGTGGTCGGGCCGTGGCCGGGCCGTGGTCGGGCCGGCCGCTCGTTCGCCGGCGACCAGCCACGCTCGTGCCGGCTGTACCGATGAGTAGAGCTGAAAAATTGACGAAAACTTGCCACACGATCGTGCAAAGTTTTCAGCTCATGCTGTGTAAAACAGCACACGGAACGCGTTTATGTGTCGAATGTTTCCTGGAATCGTAAGTCCGAGGGTCAGCTTCCGACATTCCGGCAAGTTTCGTACTTGGTTTAAATATTTCGGTTTTCGCTTAGCGTAACCACTAAATGTTACCAGCGTGAAATGCAGCGAATATCTATGCCACTCGGGCGTTAGCGGGCTTTCGATGACAATTTAGCTAACTCCATTGCTGGATCCCCCCCCCCCCCAGACCGACCTCCGCCAGCTGGGTGATGTGGAGAGGAGAGAGGGAGAGAGGAGAGAGAGAGAGAGAGAGAGAGAGAGAGAGAGAGAGAGAGAGAGAGAGAGAGAGAGGGGGGGGGGGGGGGGTGGGGGCACTCCTATCTCCCCGCCATCGCCGCCATGCCGGCCCATCATATCACGCGCTTCATTCTGTTCCGCTCAGGATGAATTTATGTACCGTAAATAAAGGGCCAGGGGAGATGGCGCGCCGATAGTCGGCTGATATACGGCTAATGATGGTAATGCAGTCATGGCGACGCTGAATAGGCGCAGGGAATGGCCTTGCTGTCAGCAAACATCGGACTCGACCGGCCTTGTCACCACTGGAGCCTCCCGCCACAGAACACCAGCACACCTATGAGTATGAGTATTCCCCGCCTGGTGAATCCCACTCTCAGTGCTGGTGACTCGGTGCAGGTACGGACGGTGTGCGGACTCAGTGCGGACGGTCCCGGTCCGGTCCCGGTCCGGTCCCGGTCCGGTCCCGGTCCGGTCCCGGTCCGGTCCCGGTCCCGGTCCGGTCCCGGTCCGGTCCCGGTCCGGTCCCGGTCCGGTCCCGGTCCGGTCCCGGTCCGGTCCCGGTCCGGTCCCGGTCCGGTCCCGGTCCGGTCCCGGTCCGGTCCCGGTCCGGTCCGGTTCGGTGCCGGCCCGGTCCCGGTCCCGGTCCGGCCCAGTCCGTTCCCGGTCCGGTCTCGGTCCGTTCCGGTCCCGGTCCGGGTCCCGGTACCGGTCCGGTCCCGGTCCGGTCCCGGTCCGGTCCCCGTCCGGTCCCGGTCCGGCCCAGTCCCGATCCGGTCCCGGTCCAGTCGCTTCGTCGCTCCCACCAGCGACAGCTGCCACGGGTCGCCTCCGGCCCGGTCTTCCACAGTGTACTCTCGTCTATCTGAGCGGATATAAACAGCGGTTATAGCGGGCACCGCTGCAGCCACGGCCGGCCCGTACCGGTCAGCCTGCGCTCAGTCTCAGTCTCAGTCTCAGTCTCAGTCAGCTGTTTATCCGAGCGGTACCCCTCCGCCCGGGTTTGCCGCCGCCGCCGCCGCCGCCGCCCGCCGGTCGGGTCGGCCGCGTAGTGCCGCGATCGCCGATAGTTGCAGCGGGGCGGCTCGGCAGACCGCCGCCAGCTCTGTTTATACAAGTGCAGCGCGGAATGGCCGACTGATGGAATTCGCCAGCCAAGATGGGTCCGATCACCCGGAGGTCAGCCAGGAGGTCCCGCCCGGAGGTCCCGCCCGGAGGTCAGCCCGGAGGTCAGTCCGGAGGTCAGCCCGGAGGTCCCGCTCGGAGGTCAGCCCGGAGGTCCCGCCCGGAGGTCCCGCCCGGAGGTCAGCCCGGAGGTCAGCCCGGAGGTCAGCTCGGAGGTCAGCCCGGAAGTCAGCCCGGAGGTCCCGCCCGGAGGTCAGCTCGGAGGTCCCACCCGGAGGTCAGCTCAGAGGTCCCGCCCGGAGGTTAGCCCGGAGGTCAGCTCGGAGGTCAGCCCGGAGGTCAGCCCGGAGGTCAGCTCGGAGGTCAGCCCAGAGGTGAGCCCGGAGGTCAGCCCGGAGGTCAGCCCGGAGGTCAGCCCGGAGGTCAGCTCGGAGGTCAGCCCGGAGGTCAGCCCGGAGGTCAGCCCGGAGGTCAGCCCGGAGGTCAGCCCGGAGGTCCCGCCTGGAGGTCCCGCCCGGAGGTCAGCTCGGAGTGACCAGGTCAAGTGGCCGGCTCAGTTGGTCCGGTCCTGTCTTGTCTGGTCCAGTCCTGTCCTGTCCGGCCCCGTGCTGTCCGGTCCTGCCTTGGTCCTGTCTGGTTCGACATGCCAGATACAACGCCGTCAGAAGACCAGCGATCAGTCATCAAAGGAGGTGATGTGGGGTCAGGTCAGGTCAGGTCAGGTCAGGTCATGGTCGACTCAGGCAGGGGCGTCGCCGACGGGGGTTCGGGGGGGGGGGGGTGGCGTCGAGACCCCCACTTTTGAAAACAAGGGGGAGGTCGACCCCCCACTTTTGATGGCGGTCGACCCCCCCCCCCCCCCCCCCCCAACACAGACACTTTTATGTTGGAAGCTGATTCTTGTTATCATGTAATTCCTATTAAAATCAAGATTGGAATATGAAAAATACAAAGCGGAAATGGGCTCAGTCAGTTACGGATGAAACTTCCTTCGTTTTCCCTTCGACACGCCGCTGCTCCGAAAGGAAAAGGAAGGAAATTTTCTCCGTGACATGGTCTATGCCCGTAGCACTAAAATGCGACAAAGTGAGGGAGGCACTACGTTTGTGGTGTACACACTACACAGTACACACAGTCATATCATATAATTACAATTCAAATTGGTAGTCGTCAAAGCTTGCCGGTCCTGGACTGATCAAGGAATCATGGACGTCACGTCCTTTTTTAAGAAGAAGGTAATGATTGAAAACCCATCCAACCTTGCTTAGTGATAGCCGATAGGTATAATGTACCTATCTGAACTGGCAGCATCCATTGTAGTAGCCATTTAGCCCTCGCCCGTGCAGCGTCCGATACCTACGTGACCGTATAGGGGGGGGGGGGAGGGGGTACGCCCCTGGCGTTTCTCCCATAATTGTGCTAGAGCTTTGATTAAAAAACGAGCGTGTTGCTTGTGATGAGAAGAAGCCGTTGATACCCTATTTTAAGGTCCTGGATCATTAACTGTCCTCTGATGTTATGTTAATGACCCGGATGTCATCCAAATCGTGCTTTTGTAGAAATGTAATTATAATCGAGCTAAAATCGTAAATGAGCATATAATTATGCAAAATTGGTGCCAAATTTGAAATCAGCGTCACAAAATGTCTTAAAACTACCAGAATCCAAAAAGGTCATCTCAGGTCATCGGGGGTCTTGACCTCGGTTGACCTGTCAGAGAGCATGACCCCAGTGGGACATATAATTATGTAAAATGGATCCCAAATTTGAAATCAGCGTCACAAAATGTCCTGGAAACTGCCATAGGCCAAAAAGTCATCTCAGGTCATCGGAGGTCATGATTTCAGTGGAAACAATAAATGTCACCTGGTAACACCTGTGCATATACTCCTGAACAACAAACACTCGGAAACTGCACAAGTTACAAGCATCGATACTACGGGACGCCAGTTGCGCCTGACATGACCTTGATAAAAATGTCATAGGTCACGGGTCATGGGGGATAGAAGTTGAACATTTTCAGAGTATGTGTTAAATTGTTCAAAAGTATGGAACGGAAAGTTTCACCGCAATCAGTCAGTTGATAACTACGCGAGTTATTCCAGAAAAACCGAGGGGGTGGCATCCACCCCCCCCCCCCCCCTTGCACTGGCGAAGGTTAATTAGGCTCTACTATTATGTAAAACTTGCAAATTTTCGACTCTAGTTTGTACAGAGCTCTGTCCAAGGTTGTAGTTTCCATTTGGAAAAAGTTTTTTTAAAAAATTGTTACAAATCTGGAAAGGTTATGTAGTATGGTACATTGGGCATTCTTATTGCCAGGGTATGCATACAATATCTTCCTGTTGCTTCAAAATATAATGATAGCAATTTTGAAAGGTCAAGGTATACAATCTGCTTTCAAACCATGTGCACTGTTACCAGTTGTTTGTTACAGTTCGGTACATATGTATACAGTTATTATTATCACATGTACTATTGAACGCTGACTGCCACCAGTCATCGTGATTTACTATCCGAGGCTAATATATATGAGAAACTACCTTCATTTAAATATTTTTGCATCATGCCGAGATGTGCAGCCAGGAAAAGGGGTTACCTGAGGCTTGGCTCCACTCACGGCTGGTTCCGATATTAACCCGTGCACTGCAGGGCCCCCTGCAGTGCACGGGTTAATATTGGTTGATTTCCGCCCCCCCCCCCCCCCTCCTCAGGTTTTTCTCAGATAGCGAAAAACGGCGGCGCGCAGCGCCGCCGGGTTTTATTACGCCTGTTCGGACATCAATTGCGCACACTTCGATTTTGTTTTACCTCGGGTCATCTCAGGTCAGGTCACCAGATCAGGTCAAGTGTTCCAAAAACGTTTGCAGTTGTCCTAAAGCCAGAGTTTCTCACCGATCAGTTTGAAACTTAGAGGGTATCATGAGGGAACAAATACTTACAATTCGGTTATCTCAGAATTTTGATATCGGTGACCTTAGGTCAGGTCAATTTCGTGACGTCCCCATAATAAGTCAATGGGGAAATATTAAAATCCTTCCTATTTCAAAGATATACATGATATTAGTCCAATTACTTCTGGATAATGTTATTATTGGATGTTCTTGATGATCCAAGTGTAATTTTTGTTCAGTAACCCATATGGGGTCATTTGAGGTCATCCGAGTTCACCATCACTTGTTTGTCAATAACTCGCGACATAATGAAGATAGATAAGTAAAACCGACAGACATGTGTTTGTCACATCGACACGTCTCCTTATACATGAAGTTTGACACGTCTCCTTATATACAATATGACCTACTTGGGTCTAGACCTCAGGTCAAGGTCACGTTACCTGTGGTATTTTTTTTTTATTTGACTTAACAAGGTCATCTTGTATATCATTCGAAGCGCCTTGACGAGGCAAACACAATGGCGCAAAAAGTTGTCCGTTATCTTTACTAGGTAAAAATTATCAGCGAAAAACTGTTTGGCAAAAAACAGTATTTTTCCCCTTTTTGACCTCTGGAGCCTCAAATATTGACCTGAGATCAAATTTGAGGACAACTTGTCGATTGAAAATTTAAATGGCTGGTGATCGATTTTTCCGTTTGTTTCTATCCTAGCATGGTTTCCGAGATATATGGGAATTTCTGGAGCGAAGTCCTTAAACAGAGAAAACTGGAAAATTTGACCTTTGATGACCTCTGGTGACCTCAATTTTGACCTGACCTAAAAAAGTGCTGAATATTTTCGATAGAACTTGTATCAAGCTATCAAACACCGTTTTCTGCTTGTTGCTACCTAGCGTAGTTTTCGAGATCTCACGGGGGGGGCGGAAATCAACCCCCCAGCAGTTCGTGTTCGGCGCAAACCCCATGCAGTGCGCGGGTTAAAATTTCGTTTTCCACGACCTAATCTTAAAATTTTCACGCCGCTTCGCAGCGTCATATCTCTGGCCATCGTCATAACGAAATACGAAGCCATAGTCATTGTCTTCGGTTCGTTGTAACGCTGAATTGAATGAATAGCATTTTTAGCTTCTTATATTCTACATTCTATAAGGCCCACCGCCTATATTTCTGGGTTTTATCAGGCAAACCCGTAAAAATTTCGCGCTGCCTGGCGGCGCTAAATAACAAGTACCTTCTATAACATGGCAATCCACATAAGAAATGCTGCAAAGGCTTAAATACACGCATACAAATGGGAGTATATTTTTCCGCCATTTCAGTCGACCCCCCTCAAAAATTATCGGCGACGCCCTTGGACTCGGGTCAGGTCAGGTCAGAAGAGATCAGCTATCAACACAGACAGTGGTATCATTGATGATAGAAAATGAGCCAGTGTGCGGTGATATGATTTGTCAGACGATCGTTTAGATCCTCACATACTACTTCAGCCGCATGAAGGGGAACTTGTTTTCTTCTTATTCACAAATGGACAAACGATTTGCGTTAAAACATTACTTACTGTTCTTTATCATTCTTTCAAACGGCATGGTACACTAGAACCATGCGACTTCACGACCTTTAGTATTATGAAACTATCAATTTCCAACAATTCTGTTTCTCAATATCGCCGAACTCATGCAATATTCCAAATTTTAACTTGTATTGCTTAAATGAAAACGAACGATTGAATAATTTCAGCAGAAATGTCAGCTCCAAAAAGTTTTTAACACCCAGAATAACCACATATTCCGGCGCTAGCTATTGATTTGCCTACGTTCTCCAGTCTGTTGGCTGGTCGTAATAGCATTACAGAGTCCCAGAATGTATTAAGTCCAGCAGTTGCTTTGGTTGATCGGAATTGGCTGAAATTCAAGAATGGATGTGGTGATTTCAAGGAGCCGATTGCTGATTAGGCATGGCTTATCAACTGCCGATAAGCCGCTATTCCTGGAGACGTGTTGCATTTTGATTAGCAAACGGAGCTTCTGTTTCGCCCTGGGTAAAACGAGCAGAGTGATTTGTCAGTAATTAGGGAGATGGTCCCGGCTGTCCCGTGCCATCCCTCTCCGGGCATCAGCCGGTCCAACACTGCTGCATAGCGACCGGACCGGAATATAGAGCATGTTAGCCCCCCGCCATGTTAATCCCCACATCCCCGGTTCCCGGTCCCGCCAGGCTCTCCGCTCCGTCTGTGTTTGGAGCCACTAGGCGTCTGTGGAGGGAACGCTTCGGCGTAAATTGGCGTCAGACATTTGCTGTCGTGTTCAGATGTTGTTCGTTAGCACTGCATTCATACTCGTTATCGGGCTGATGTTTCGCCTACACAACTGACTTCTACCGGCCTGCTGCGCGCAGCAGCAGATTACTCTGTAGTGTAAACATACATTATTGGGCGAATAATAACTACATCTGCAAATTATCACTCGATCACATCCACATCTCCTCTCGACAGTATACCCGAGTCCAGTATACACGGAGTCCAGTATACACAGAGATGGTATACACGGAGTCCAGTATACACGGAGTCCAGTATACACGGAGTCCAGTATAAACCGAGTCCAGTATAAACCGAATCCAGTATACACCGAGTCCAGTATAAACCGAGTCCAGTATAAACCGAATCCAGTATACACGGAGTCCAGTATACACGGAGACGGTATACAGTATACACGGAGTTCAGTATACACGGAGTCCAGTATACACGGAGCCCAGTATACACCGAGTCCAGTATACACGGAGTCCAGTAAACACCGAGTCCAGTATACACCGAGTCCAGTATACACGGAGTCCATTATACACGGAGTCCAGTATGCACGGAGTCCAGTATACACGGAGTCCAGTATACACGGAGTCCAGTATACACGGAGACGGTATACACGTAGACGGTATACACGGAGTCCAGTATACACCGAGTCCAGTATACACCGAATCCAGTATACACAGAGTCCAGTGTACACCGAGTCCAGTATACACGGAGTCCAGTAGACACGGAGTCCAGTATACACGGAGACGGTATACACGGAGTTCAGTATACACGGAGTCCAGTATGCACGGAGTCCAGTATACACGGATTCCAGTATACACCGAGTCCAGTATACACGGAGTCCAGTATACACGGAGTCCAGTATACACAGAGTCCAGTATACACCGAGTCCAGTATACACGGAGTCCAGTATACACCGAGTCCAGTATACACGGAGACGGTATACACGGAGACGGTATACACGGAGTCCAGTATACACCGAGTCCAGTATACACCGAGTCCAGTATACACGGAGTCCATTATACACGGAGTCCAGTATACACGGAGACGGTATACACGGAGTCCAGTATACACCGAGTCCAGTACACACGGAGTCCAGTATACACCGAGTCCAGTATACACCGAGTCCAGTATACACGGAGTCCATTATACACGGAGTCCAGTATACACGGAGACGGTATACACGGAGTTCAGTATACACGGAGTCCAGTATGCACGGAGTCCAGTATACACGGAGTCCAGCATAAACCGAGTCCAGTATACACGGAGTCCAGTATACACGGAGTCCAGTATACACGGAGACGGTATACAGTATGCACGGAGTCCAGTATACACGGAGTCCAGTATACACGGAGTCCAGTATACACGTAGTCCAGTATACACGGTGTCCAGTATACACGGAGTCCAGTATACACAGAGTCCAGTATGCACGGAGTCCAGTATACACGGAGTCCAGTATACACGGAGTCCAGTATGCACGGAGTCCAGTATACACGGATTCCAGTATACACCGAGTCCAGTATACACGGAGTCCAGTATACACGGAGTCCAGTATACACGGAGTCCAGTATACACGGAGACAGTAACCACGGAGTCCACGGATTGCTGCTTGAAGCCCAAAATGTCGGAGATAACGAGAACTATTCTGTCTCAAGTAATCGCTGGCTCTTTAACATTACAAACTAACAATGCTAGCCGGCAATACCACTGGGGAATAACATCGATTCGTAGTCCCAAGAAAACGCTAAATAGCATGGCAGATAATGATCAGCCGGTTATGTATCCACTCAGTCGTGTGTAGCGTCGAGCGTCCACTCAGTCGTGCGTGGACTGTGAGTCAGTGTAGCGTCGCAGCAGCTCTCTGGTCTGGGCGGGCGGTCGGGCTGGCTGGGCTGGGCTGGGCTGGGTGGCGGCGGCGGCGGCGGCCCGCAGCTCCTGTGGCGGTATGTCGGCCTCTGCTGCTCGGTAGCACTCCCGCGTGGCGGCCGGTCGGCGCGGCGGGACCGGCCTCCCCCGGGGCCGGCCAGGTCGATACGGAGCGTGGCGCGCTGCGGGACTGCCGGCAGGCCTCCCGGGACGGGCCCGGAGTGACGCCGCACCGCCCGCCGACCTGCGTACCGACCGCTGCACACAGCACACACACACACACACACACACACACACACACACACACACACACACACACACACACACACACACACACACACACACACACACACACACACACACACACACACACACACACACACACACACACACACACACACACACACACACACACACACACACACACACACACACACACACACACACACACGCACGCACGCACGCACACACACACACACACACACACACACACACACACACACACACACACACACACACACACACACACACACACACACACACACACACACACACACACACACACACACACACACACACACACACACACACACACACACACACACACACACACACACACACACACACACACACACACACACAGACACACATAGACACACACAGACACACACAGACACACACACACACACACACACACACACACGGCGGACACACAGGAGACACCCAGGAGACACACACAGCAGACACACAGCAGACAGACAGGAGACACACACAGCAGACAGACAGGAGACACACAGCAGACACACAGGAGACAGACAGGAGACACACACAGCAGACAGAGAGGAGATACACAGGAGACACACATAGCAGACACACAGGAGACACACATAGCAGACACACAGGAGACACACACAGCATACACACAGGAGACACACATAGCAGACACACAGGAGACACACACAGCAGACACACATCAAACAGACAGGAGACACACACAGCAGACAGACAGGAGATACACAGCAGACACACAGGAGACACACAGGAGACACACACAGCAGACAGACAGGAGACACACAGGAGACACACATAGCAGACACACATGAGACACACACATCAGACACACAGGAGACACACAGGAGACACACACAGCAGACAGACAGGAGACATACAGCAGACACACGGCGGACACACAGGAGACACACACAGCAGACAGACAGGAGACACACAGGAGACACATAGCAGACACACAGCAGACACACAGCAGACACACAGCAGACACACGACGGACACACAGGAGACACACAGGAGACACAAGATACACACAGGAGACACACAGGAGACACACAGGAGACACACATGAGACACACAGGAGACACACACAGCAGACAGACAGGAGACACACACAGCAGACAGACAGGAGACACACAGCAGACACACGGCGGACACACAGGAGACACACAGGAGACACACAGGAGACACACAGTAGACACACACAGCAGACAGACAGGAGACACACACAGCAGACAGACAAGAGACACACAGGAGACACACACAGCAGACAGACAGGAGACACACAGGAGACACACACAGCAGACACACAGGAGACACACACAGCAGACACACAGCAGACAGCACCCAGCACACAGTGCACAGCACACAGCACCCAGCACACAGCGCACAGCCCACTTGACATCAGGACTCACAAAACTCACAACATATCGACACTGTGATCAATCTCAGCTTTTGATGGGTACATGGGTCTTGTTTATCATTCATTTTCTGGCTGTTGGTCAAGCACAAGGGCCTGCAGGGAGTATCGGAGCTGGATGAACATCTCGACCCGCACCTTGTGGCTGAACTACGAACCAAGCTCTATTAGGGGAGCGTGGTCGGGAGTCGGGTGTTGTCAGCCAAGGCTAGATGGCCGTTGGGAACGAATAGGGGGTCGCAGAGTTGTTGAAAGGGTCGTTGATAAAGACGGGGAGAGGGAGTGGTACGGTGCTGGGACCCTGGAGCTACACCGTATGATAACGTGGAACAGGGGACGTCGTACGCCGTACGGGTCGCCGAGGACGGGTCGCCGTACGGGTCGCCGAGGACGGGACGCCGTATGGGACGCCGTACGCCGTACGGGTCGCCGTACGGGACGCCGTACGCCGTACGGGTCGCCGAGGATAGTCGATTTCCAGTGAAGCAGCACGACTCAGCTCTCTTTCCATGATGCAAGAGGGCTTTGTCGAACATAGGCCTATTCGTAGAGACGCGATCAATATATCCGTACAGGTAGAAGGGACTAGCAGGGTAGATAGATGCTCCTTTCCGTTGGTGACGTTGTTTGGAACCATGCTTGATGTGCACCTTAAAAAGGGACTGTCCCACCTTTTTGAAAGTTGTCGAATCACACTCAATTGTATGTCTACATGTCAGGCGAGGTCAGCTGTACATGTTAGTGAACTTTTTCCGAAAAATATCTTGGAAGATATTCAACTTTTAGTTTTAAGCGGAAACTTGGGTTGGTGACGTCATATGTTTTTTTTTTATAACAGGGAAATCCTTTGGGCTGCCAAATGTATAACATAATTTTGTGTCGACATCTATTGCGTAGAAATTATATTGCGCAGAAGATTGGCTAGCACTATCAGCTGGAGTTGTTGCAGCAGTTGGCCGCAAGGGACCGCTAGTGAGCCAGGGTCAAGTTCGAGTACCTTCTTATAAATCCTGGCTACGTGTTTTGTGAAAAAATGAAGAAATTTCGTCGAAATTTGTTCCAGTTATAGCCAAATTAAGTGACGTCACTACACACGAGTTTTACACCAAAATGAGCTAAAGTTTGCCAGGACGTACAAATACCACATTTGAAGCAAAATGCAATAGAAAAACGCCAAAAGATAGCAAATTGCAAGGGCTACAAACCAGCTATTTCGATTTTTTTAATTAGTTTTTGACCCCCAAAAACTAAAAAACTTTGTTTTGGGGGGAATTATCACAAAATCAAAATTTTCCAAAACGTTAATTTAAAAAAAAACGGAAGATATGTGAGATAACTATACCTGGGCAACTACTATACCAAATTTCAAACAGATATCTCCATTTTTGACTGACATGACATCTAAAGTATGGGTAAGTCATGACGTCATATTTTGACATTGCGTTGTTTGGCTTTTATTGGCCAGATACAGCCGAATGAATGCCAGCACTGTATTCCTGAGAGAAAACTGGTCCATAAACATGGCTTCTTTATTTCTATTGATTAATTTCAAATTTTGACCTGCAGTGACCTGAATTTGACCTGAACTTGACTTCACTTCATTTAATTCACGTAATGAATGAATTCGTAATGACTTCACGTAAATTAATTCAGTTGGTAAAATCACGATCACTATCGAATTATACGTGGCAAATAACCCATAAAACATGTGTTGCATGACTTTCGTGGACGTTTTGCACATAGTTAATTTCTGTGACCTGACCTTGACCTTGACCTTTGCCAACAATCTCACTTTAGCCCATCCGGGATGTGTATAATACCTTTGGCAGCACTTTGGGTGGTCATGGTCGTAATCGATGGCTTTTGCTGGAAAGTATGGCTCATAAACTAAAATACGTCGATTTTGACATTTGTCCTGACACACAGTCAAATGTCAAAAAAATGTCAAATGTCAAATGTCAAATGTCAAATGTCATGCCCTGACATTTGACCTCACTTTGAAATGTTTGAGCATGCTTTAGATTCATCTCATTGGGAGCTTTCGAATGCCGCCTTGCGTGTCTCGCTGAGATCATTTGTTCGGAAGATAACCAGGGGGGGGGCATTTAACGCCCCCCCCCCCTCCAGTCAATGGCGTTCGGCTGAGGACCCCACTCATTGCCGGCTAACCCGTGCCGTGCCGGTAATCGGCGCCACCGTCGCCGTGACGGGGAGGGGCGCTTCGACGCCCCCTCTAACTCGGCTCCTATGAGATGTAGACACAAACCGAAAGTACCGTTCGAAAGCTAGTCAAAATGTATTTTGAAACTATTTAAGTCATTTTTTTATCAGGTCAATATTGAGGTCACCAGAGGTCATCAAGGGTCAGATTTGTAAGTTTTAGGACTTCGCTCCAGAAATCCCCAGATATCACAGGAACTATGATAGCTAGGAGGAAACGGAAAAAGCAATGGAAAGCTCTTGAAAAATGCAATCGCCGAATTGCCTTTAGATTTTAGATCAGGTCAATAGTTGAAGATCCAGAGCTCATCAACTGTCAAAAAAACTATTTTGTATAGCAAAATAGGTTTAATAAATATATTTTTACCCAACAAAGATAGGTAAATGATTTTGACGCCATCGTGTTTGTCTCGTCAAGGCGCTTCGTGTCATATGCATGATGACCAGGTCAGGTCAGTTTAGAAATTTGACCTCAGGTCAAGGTAAAGTGGTGACCCAATTAGGTCATGTTGCACATTGGGAGGCGTGCCTCGACGAGACAAACACTTTGGTGCCAGTTTGACTGCTCTATCTTGATTTTGTCGAGAGTAATTGGTAACAAAGTATTGGTGACCTCGGGTGACCTCATCTGCCCTGTAGGGGTCACTGAACAAAAATTGCACCTGGAAATTCAAGAATGGCCCATGATAATACGATCCAGAAGGAATTGGGCTGATATAATTCGTATCCTCAGAATAGGAAGCATTTGATTATTTCCCCATTGACTTATAATGGGGAGGTCACGAAATTGACCCGACCTTAGGTCACCGATATACAAAATCCTTGATAAACGTATTGATGGTACTATTGCGCTTTATGAAATTCTGTAAGTACGAAATCGATCGGCCGACAACTGTGGCTGTGGACCGAAAACATTTTGGGAGGTGGGGTCACGTGACCTGGTCTTGTGACCTGACCTGAGATAACTCGAGGTAATTTTACATAATGTGTGCAATTGATGCCAGAACAGTTGTGCCAAAAACGGCGGCGCGCAGTGCCGCCGTTTTTTCGCTATCCTCGAAAAACCTTAGGGGGGGGGCGTCTAAACGTCCCCCCGGCACGGCGCGGGTTAATGTACATGGTCCCTCATGTTAACCGGACTTTCTGAACGAAAGTGACACATGCTTCTTTTGGCTAAGAGTAAATCCGAAATACGATGAGGACTAGGTGGCTGCTTGGGGGATGGACATAACGAATGACGACAAACGACGAAGCAGCACGCCACAACTCCCCCTTCGACGCCCCTGTATTAACATTCGCACTGGAGGGGGGGGGGGGGGGGGGGAAATCAGTTCACCCCCTTCTGTTTGTTTTTGTTGAGATAAATATCTTTTGATTTTACCGGTCGATATGCATCATTTTTTGTGTACCTGCTAACAAATGAATGGCGCGTCGTTTAAAGTAAGAAAAATACAAATGGGCCAAATACCTTTTGGGTTATAGGCCACGATGTAAAAAAGTAAAATTACCCGTTAAATATTGATGATGAAATGTAGATTAGTAAAATTGCCGCGGTGAAATGTAAATAACCTGAGGTCAAATGCAACTTCTATCATACATATTGTATCATTAGACTTTCCAGCAAATCATAAAACCCATTTGGGGGTATATACATGCAATCACTGCGTTCCATAACAATGTCAAGCCCAGGAGCGCATAACAAGCACAATTAAGCATATTGGACCTTATTTGACCTTGAAGATATTGACTTCGGGTCATGAAACTCTTACAAAACAGAGATCCCCGCAGCACCTCTATAGCTTACAAATTTAGTTATTGTGGCTCTTATGGGGGTCGAGACCTTAGGGGGGAGGAACCCCCCATCCAGTGTGTGTAATTATCCGAGGCCCTCCAGGGCGCGTGTTAAGGCTATGGTGAAATGGGCCACGTCATGGACTTTTATCCCGAATTCAACGGAGCTGGGCTCATGTTGAATTACAATAGGTATTCCAGAAAGTGACGGGCTTTTTGCTGGGTTTTTTCTTCTTGAAATGCTCGAACTTCAAATTGTATTAAATCGTTGGCGTGTTAACCCTCGCACCGACGGGGTCTGAGGAGCCAACTTAGAACCGACGGGGGGGGGGGCGGCGGATAACCGCCCCCGGATATCTAGGAAACTACGCAATGTAGCGAGACGTGGACAACAGCGTTAGGTAGACCGTGACGAGTACTAAGGAAAATGCACAGGTGAAGTTTTGATCAGGTCAATATTGAGGTCACTAGAGGTCAAAACAGGTCAAATATTCCCATATTTCGAGTAAATGAGCATTGCTTCACAGAATCCGGGCTAGCTCGGTAACTAAGATAGCTAGGAACATACACTAAAACCACTGAACAGCCCTGGCAAAGCTCTTTAAGCAACATGTCCTCAGATTTTAGATAGAGTCAATAGTTGAGGCTCCACAGGTCAGCAAATGTCAAAATGCTAAATTGCACTGATTTTTTTGCTAATAACTTTGTGTGTATATAAGCTAGAGCAACGTTTTTGTCCTCATCGTGTTTCACTTGTCACGGCGCATCGAATTATATATCGGATGACCTAGCTAGGTCAACTTCGAAAATTGGCCTGACTTGACCTGAGGTCATGTCAAGGTCAAGTCAGATTTTATATCACTTGATGACAATCGATAAGAGAAACAGAATGGGCAAAACCCTATCACTCTTCCACACGTAGAAGACGAGTTATTTTTTATAAAAAAATATGCCCTGGGGCACCTTTGATTTGACCTCAAAGAGGTCACGGAAGAAAGTTGAAACATGCATTCTTCTGCTTAGCTCCAAAATAGTGATATTGAAGAAACTGACCGGATTTAGCTAGGTTTGTTCCATTGGTGCGCATTTCTATTTTCTCCCATTGACTTAATGGGGAGGTCCGAAATTGACATGACCTCAGGTCACCAATATAAAAAATCCGAGATAAACAAATTGTTAATACATATGCCCTTATTACACACTGTGAGTTTCAAACTATTTGGTTAACCACTTTGGCTTTGGCATGATGTCAAACTCTCAAAAACGTGACTTGAGGTCAGGTCATTTAATGTGACCTGACGACGTGACCTTGAAAGTTAGGAGGTCAAAATTTACAGACAATGTGTAAAATTGTTAAATGAACAGCTATGCGAAATGGCGCCGTTTTTTTAGCTATCCACGAAAAACCTCGGGGGATATCCGCCCCCCGTCGGTGCGAGGGTTAAAGCAGAACACCCAATGTCTGATGACTAAACAAAAACGGAGAGAAGCTCAGACTCTCAAAGGCAGAAACTCTCTATAAGGTCCGTCCTTTTTCGCCGGATGACTGGCTCTTGCAAACGCAGAAAGCGATTAATGCAGATAAGTTTTGACTTACTATTTGCTCACCAGCACGGGAGAATGCTCCGCTCTCCTCTCTCCGCTCTCCGCTCTCCGCTCTCCGCTCTCCGCTCTCCGCTCTCCGCTCTCCGCTCTCCGCTCTCCGCTCTCCGCTCTCCGCTCTCCGCTCTCCGCTCTCCGCTCTCCGCTCTCCGCTCTCCGCTCTCCGCCCTCCGCTCTCCGTTCTCCCACCAACTGCCGCCGAGCAGATGATGTTAGCTCCCTCAGGGGCCGCCCGAGAGCTGCTACCCGCTCTCCTATAAAGCGCGACAAGGGCGGGCCGCTGCCGGTGCAGGGGCTGAGGACGGGGGGATGAGGTTGCCGGAAGGGGTGGTGGCGGCGTCACACTCCATATATATTACCGGACCCGCCGCCGACCACGACTCTCTCTCTCTCTCT
>JAXIVJ010012904.1:0-38833 GCA_036785665.1 Chirona hameri | reverse complement strand
CAGTTGGTAGAGATCTGCAAAGCATTCTTGACCGTGCAATGTTCATACAATCCACGGGAGGTCAAAAGGTCATCTTAGGTCATCGGAGGTCAGTGACCTCGGTTGACCTGTGAAAGAGCATGACCCCAGTGGAACATGTAATTATGTAAAATGGATGCAAAATTTGAAATCAGCGTCACAAAATGTCCTAGAAACAGCCAGTGGCCAAACAAGTAATATCAGGTCATCGGAGGTCATGATCTCAGTGGGAACCATAAATGTCACCTGTTAATAAATTAACACCTGTGCATACTGCATATGCTCCTGAACAACAAACACTCGGAAAATGCACAAGTTGCAAACATTGATACTACGGGACGCCAGTTGCGCCTGACATGACCTTGAGAAACAGGTCATAGGTCACGGGTTCTGGGAAGAAGAGGTTTCAAATTTTTAGAGTATGTGTCAAATTGTTCAAAAATAGGGTACTAAAAGTTGCATCGCAATCGGTTGATAAATAAGCGAGTTATCCCCCCCCCCCCACCCCCAAAAAAAAAACGAGGGGTGACATTTCCCCCCCCCCCCCCCTCCTGCACTAGCGAGTGTTAATATGAAAGCAATATTTTAGGTCCGTTAACTCTAGTAGAGTTTTTAGCGTTGCATACACAGGCACAAATGTGATTAAGTCAGATTCTACATATTTGTAATTCCAGTGTCCCATTATTCCATTTTTGCTTGGGTGTCAGAGTGGGAAATTCGAGAGAAAAAATACTATCAGAGTGGAAAATTAGGTACAAGATGGTACAATATTGATTTGTTTTTGAATATGAAAAGCGTAGTTTTCTGTATTTTCAAGTCAATGTTTTGTCAGAATAAATATCAAATTCATAATTTGGGAGTGGAAGATTCACTATAAATGGGGAGAGTGGAAATTATTAACATTTGAGTGTCATTTCCCACCCAAATCAATACATTTTGGGACACTGTGTAATGATGTCTGTTTGTCGTAATTTGCGTAAGAAGTCGGCTACCACACGATACACATACTGTCGCATCATACACTACTACCTGCACGGCCCTTTTTTGGCGCGCTACTTTGGCCGTTACATTATGGCGGCGGTCACATTTATTCCTTACTGATCATAGATCATAGAGATTACTGATATAGATCATAGAGATCATAGAGACATAGAGTTCTTTATTCTCAAACATTATTCTTCTGATTTGATGATAGACCATAGAGTCTGATGATAGCTGAGCTGCAGATTTTAGAGCTGAACACCAACAAAACAAATATATCTTTTCAGGTGGCGCTGGTGTGCCCGTGTTTAACACGCGCCCGAGACTCGGCAGGGCCTCTGAAAATTACACGCACTGGAGGGGAGGGGGGATTCCGCCCCCACCCTCAAACTCGGCTTCTATGGGACGTAGACAAAAACCGAAAATACCGTTGGAAAGCTCGTCGAAAATAATTTTGAAACTATTTCGGTCATTTTTTGGCTCAGGTCAATATTGAGGTCACCAGAGATCATCGAAGGTCAGATTTTCCAGTTTTAGGACTTGGCTTCGAACACCCCCAAATATCTCGAGAACTATGATAGCTAGGAACAAACGGGGAAAAATCGAAAGCTCTTGAAAAAATGCAATCGCTAAGGTGTCCTCAAATTTTAGCTCAGGTCAATAGTTTAGGTTCATCATAGGTTAAAGGAAATAGTTCACCTTCAACATTAGTTTTAAACTGAGATAGCAGTTTTGTAGCCCGTGTTGGGAAACCCCTATCTGCAAGTTTTCTTGACTGAAAAGACTCCAGCCGAATATATTAAATTTTTGGCGAAGGAATGCGGTGCTGGCGAAATAATGTTGTACTGGTTCTAGCCTGGGCAGAGGCCATACCATCAGCCAATCAGCTTGCAGCTAGTGCTAGCAAGCGAACCGCCGGCCGCCGGTTGGGACATCTCCAATGCGAGTCTATCCTTACGCGACTACTTTCGAATCTGATTGGCTGAACCATGTTTTACATTCGCGTGACGTCAGGACTCTGACTCAGAGAGTATGCATATAGTTTTGATAAACAATAAAAATTTATGGCTTTCTGTCCTGAATCGGCGCGATATAAGGCCATTTTGGACAATATAGAAAGAAATTGTATGCAAAAAATATAATCAAATCGTGTTTGGTAAAAAAAAATCCAAGGTGAACTATTTCCTTTAATGTAGGGGGTCATCATAGGTTAAAAAGGCTATTTTGGGGAAAGCTGTTTTTTGTTGTTGTTGCAAATAACTTTTTACCTAATAAAGATAATGCAATAATTTTGACGCCATCGTGTTTGCCTTGTCAATACGCTTCGATCCATATACATGGTGACCAGGTTAGATCAACTTAGAAATTTGACCTCAGGTCAATATTAAATGGTGACTCAAGTAGGTCATGTTGCACATTGGGAAACGTGTATCGACGAGACAAACACATTGGTACCGGTTTCACTTCTATCTTCATTCTGTCGAGAGTTATTGACAACAACGTGTTGGTGACCTCAGATGACCTCGGCTGACCCTGTAGGGGTCACTAAAGAAAAATTGCACCTGGATCATCAAGAATGGCCTATGATAACATGACCCAGAAAGAATTGGACCGATATCATGCGTATCCTCGGAATAGGAAGCATTTTCATATTTCCCCATTGACTTATACTGGGTAGGTAAATCACGAAATTGACTCGACCTTAGGTCACCGATATACAAAATCTTAGATATCCGAATTGTAGGTACCTATGACCTTATGAAAGCCTGTAAGTTTGAAACCGATCGGCCAAAAGATGTGGCTGTGGTATGACCGCAAACTTTTTGGAGGTGGGTCACGTGACCTGGCCTGATGACTTGACCTGATATGACCCGAGGTCAAGAATTGCACATAATGTGGGTAATTGATGCCCGAACAGCTGTGCAAAAAACGGCGCCGCCGAAAAACCCTAGGGGTGGGGGGGGGGGCGTCTAAATGCCCCCGGCACGGCGTGGGTTAATAGTTTAGGCTTCAAAGATCATCAAAGGTCAAAAAGGCTATTTTTGGCAAAGCAGTTTTCGCAAATAACTTTTTACCTAATAAAGATAAGGCAATAGTTTTGACGCCATCGTGTTTGTCTCGTCAAGGTGCTTTGAAGCATAGTTATGGTTACCAGGTTAGGTCAACTTAAAAAGTTGACCTCAGGTCAAGGTCAAGTGGTGACCTATTTAGGTCATATTGTACATTGGGAGACGTGTCTCGACGAGAAAAACACATTGGTGCTGGTTTCACTTCTCTATCTTCGTTCTGTCGAGTTATTGACAAAAAAGTATTGGTGACCTCGGTATGTCCTCAGCTGACCCTGTAGGGGTCACTAAACACAAATTGCACCTAGGTCATCAAAATAGCCTATGATAACATGATACAGCAGGAATTGGACTGATATCATGCGTATCTTCGGAATAGGATGCTTTTATTATTTCCCCATTGACTTATAATAGGGAGGTCACGGAATTGACCCGACCTTAGGTCACTGATAGTAAAATCGCAGGATTAAGAATTGTAGGTACCTATGACCTTATGAAATCCTGTAAGTTTGATACCGATCGGACACAAACTGTGGCTGTGGTACAACCGCAAACTTTTTGGGGGTGAGGTCACGTAACCTGGCCTGGTGACCTGACCGGAGGTGACCTGAGTCCTCAGCTGTGCCAAATTTGGCCGTTTTTTCGCTATCCTCGAAAAACCTCAGGGGGATGCGTCTACCCCTTCCCTCCCCTCCCCTTTCCCTCCCCTTCCCCTTCCCCTTCCCCTTCCCCCTCCCCTCTCCTCCTGCACGGCGCGGGTTAAGAATTGTACACCCCGCGAAGTTTCTCAATTGTTGTCAGTTTGCCAGAAGTCAACACTGCGTGTAACATTTGAGAAATTAGCACAGAGTGGATAACTTGCGAATTCGCAGTCTCGCGCAGTCTCGCACGCATGTGCGGCCCAGTGTGGGGTTACCTGAATCCGCAAAACTTTGCGCAAACGTTTATTCGCAGCCGCAAGTTTGTGTGCTCATTTTATTGTGCCCGCATTCCCTCGTGCCTCATTTCTTGGTATTCGCTGTAATTTGTGTGTAGCACCGCGCAGTGTTTTTAGGGATGTGCGCAATACATACTCAGTTTGTGTTTTCATACGCTTGCAGTCTCTTTAAAGGGAATCGTTCACCTTCAACATGGGGTTTTGAACTGAGATAGCAGATTTGTAGATCAGATCGAAAAATGGGTTGTGTGACAAAATTAGCTCCCTACGCTAAGTAATTTCGGCACAGGACTAGTGGGCCCCTTTTAGAAGACGATGTTTCGTGCCCACAAAACTTGTTTCGGATCCTCGCAACGGTGGTTTACGTTACGAGCAGCCTGCGTATATATGCCTGAAGTCCGTCGTTATTGTGTGCAATAGTTTTTATATCCAAGCTACCATATGCATGACGTCATAATTATCATGAAGTTTTGTATGACCACGAAGGAGAAAAGAGAAACATGCCCATTTTTCGACGGATATCCATATATCGTCCAAACAAATGTCATATCCGTTTTTTTTAGCTCGAAATACTCCGTATAGCCAAATTTCAAGACAACTTTCCAGGTGACCCATTCCCTTTATTGGTCGCACAGTTGGAACACAGTCCAGATGATGATAGTTGTTTTTATGAAACACATGCAGATTGGTTAGGGCATGTGAAGTGAGCTTTGGTTAGGTTTGGAGGAAGTATGTTGGATATTAAAACGTCTGGCCCATGGGCGTCGCCGGGGGAGGGACGGGGGGACGCGTCCCCCCAGTTAAAATATCAGGGGGGACGTCCCCTCCCCCCCCCCATAGAAAGCAGAATTGCTTGATTTGTTTTTGCTGAATTCGTTCCAAAGGATATGAAACTTAATTTATTCTTAGCTCAAATTACATGTAATTTTTAACCATATATCGTTGAGTCCTTTCTTTGTACTTAAAGATGTATGCACTTATAACTTTGTAGAAAATAAAATGATGATATGGCAGCTAAAAGTTGGTACACGAGATTGGCTTCTGCTATGATTGAATGTCGAGTTCATCCATTCATTCCCCATTCATTCCAAGGCCTTAGATACAATTCAGCCAAGGCAGCGAATAGCGTGACGTCATGGGTACATCCATCAATATGCTGTGTTCAAACAGCAATCAGTTTTATACTTAAGTCCCTTTGAGCCGCTGGAATTTATATTAATGAGTGTTATAGCAGCATGCTTGGTATAATTTCAATGGTTGAAAAACTCTACCATCCATACTAAGTAAGTTTTTGGAAATATGTCATAGAAGGGGTAGCTACTAGCTGCGGGGCGATAGCGAAGAAGATTCGCGAAAATAAGTGTCCACGAACACTCGCTAAAATAAGTTTCCCCTCCAGGGGCGGATCCAGGGGGGCCAAGGAGCCATGGATATGCCAAGGGACTCTTCGTGATGACGACCCGACGCGCTACCCCCACCCCCCCCCCCCCCCCCGTCAAACAAAAATTAGCAGATGAAGCTGAGCGTAATCCCCCCCCCCCCCCCGGCCCCTGGTCTGGCCTAACTAAAGGTTTGGCCAGCTTCTGTTGGGTAATGCTTGGTGGGTTATAGGATAGACGACATGTGCGAGCATTTTTTCCCTTCGCATTTCTTATTACATAAATTCTTCGTCAGCATTTGTTTTGTATGTCTATTCGTTGCCACATTTTTCTTCTCGGAGGTCTTCGTGTCGCATTTTTTGTCTCACCATTCATCGTAAATTCTGTCTCCATACAACTTTGTCCGCTCAAATATTCGTCGTTAAATTCTACATCGTTGCATATCTTCAGAGCTCTCATTTAAATCTTTGTGCAATTCTGTCTCCGTATTTTTATTTTCACATTTTTTCGTCTCATCGTTCTCCCTCTCCCTCACTTGACAGTATGATGCCTGGATCAATCCAGATTAGTGTGGATTTTTCCCCTTTGCATTACGAAACACAGTTTTGCAGCAATTTAGTTTATGATTTGCCAATTTGGAACATTGCTGCAATATATACCAGTAACTGTGGGTGGGCATGTGCCCCTGGCCGTGTTCTGGCTCTGCTGAGTTGCGCAGTTTGATGACGGGTCGAGACAGCTTGATGACGGGTCGAGACAGCTTGATGACGTGTCGAGACAGCTTGATGACGTGTCGAGACAGCTTGATGACGGGTCGAGACAGCTTGATGACGGGTCGAGACAGCTTGATGACGGGTCGAGACAGCTTGATGACGTGTCGAGACAGCTTGATGACGTGTCGAGACAGCTTGATGACGTGTCGAGACAGCTTGATGACGGGTCGAGACAGCTTGATGACGGGTCGAGACAGCTTGATGACGGGTCGAGACAGCTTGATGACGTGTCGAGACAGCTTGATGACGTGTCGAGACAGCTTGATGACGGGTCGAGACAGCTTGATGACGTGTCGAGACAGCTTGATGACGTGTCGAGACAGCTTGATGACGGGTCGAGACAGCTTGATGACGGGTCGAGACAGCTTGATGACGGGTCGAGACAGCTTGATGACGGGTCGAGACAGCTTGATGACGTGTCGAGACAGCTTGATGACGGGTCGAGACAGCTTGATGACGGGTCGAGACAGCTTGATGACGGGTCGGGACAGCTTGATGACGTGTCGAGACAGCTTGATGACGGGTCGAGACAGCTTGATGACGTGTCGAGACAGCTTGATGACGGGTCGAGACAGCTTGATGACGGGTCGAGACAGCTTGATGACGTGTCGAGACAGCTTGATGACAGGTCGAGACAGCTTGATGACGGGTCGAGACAGCTTGATGACGGGTCGAGACAGCTTGATGACGGGTCGAGACAGCTTGATGACGGGTCGAGACAGCTTGATGACGGGTCGAGACAGCTTGATGACGGGTCGAGACAGCTTGATGACGGGTCGAGACAGCTTGATGACGGGTCGAGACAGCTTGATGACGGGTCGAGACAGCTTGATGACGTGTCGAGACAGCTTGATGACGGGTCGAGACAGCTTGATGACGGGTCGAGACAGCTTGATGACGGGTCGAGACAGCTTGATGACGTGTCGAGACAGCTTGATGACGGGTCGAGACAGCTTGATGACGTGTCGAGACAGCTTGATGACGGGTCGAGACAGCTTGATGACGGATCGAGACAGCTTGATGACGTGTCGAGACAGCTTGATGACGTGTCGAGACAGCTTGATGACGTGTCGAGACAGCTTGATGACGGGTCGAGACAGCTTGATGACGGGTCGAGACAGCTTGATGACGGGTCGAGACAGCTTGATGACGGGTCGAGACAGCTTGATGACGGGTCGAGACAGCTTGATGACGGGTCGAGACAGCTTGATGACGGGTCGAGACAGCTTGATGACGGGTCGAGACAGCTTGATGACGTGTCGAGACAGCTTGATGACGGGTCGAGACAGCTTGATGACGTGTCGAGACAGCTTGATGACGGGTCGAGACAGCTTGATGACGGGTCGAGACAGCTTGATGACGGGTCGAGACAGCTTGATGACGTGTCGAGACAGCTTGATGACGGGTCGAGACAGCTTGATGACGGGTCGAGACAGCTTGATGACGGGTCGAGACAGCTTGATGACGGGTCGAGACAGCTTGATGACGGGTCGAGACAGCTTGATGACGTGTCGAGACAGCTTGATGACGGGTCGAGACAGCTTGATGACGGGTCGAGACAGCTTGATGTCGGGTCGAGACAGCTTGATGACGTGTCGAGACAGCTTGATGACGGGTCGAGACAGCTTGATGACGGGTCGAGACAGCTTGATGACGGGTCGAGACAGCTTGATGACGTGTCGAGACAGCTTGATGACGGGTCGAGACAGCTTGATGACGGGTCGAGACAGCTTGATGACGGGTCGAGACAGCTTGATGACGGGTCGAGACAGCTCGATGACGGGTCGAGACAGCTTGATGACGGGTCGAGACAGCTTGATGACGGGTCGAGACAGCAGTTGACGAAATCTGTGTGTTATTTCAGACATGTGGAAGCCTGCCGACGCTCGCCAGTCAGACGAGCGGTACCTGCCTCCGTCAGGAACGGCATGGTGTACCCCTCTCTCCGTGCCGTCCCTCCCTCTTCCTCCCTCCGCTCCGCGCCTCTCTATTTCACCCTCCGCTGCCGCTTCCCCCATTCAGACCTATACCAGTGCCTCACAGCCCTGGAGGGAGCCCCTCGGACCTCAACATCGGCAGCAGAGCGCACCACTCGGCACCGAGCTGCCACAGCCCAGCCAGAGCTGCGCTCCCGCACTGACGAGTCACCACCCAGCAGTGAGGCACGAGTGGCCCGGACACCACTGGCCCCGTATGGACCGCAGAGCTGCGGCTGCGTCGGCAGGCGGGCACATGAGCGCGCAGTCCGCGTCGAGCCAGACTGCTCGGTGTCCGCCTAGTGTGCCGGGCCTGCAGTTTGCCGTCTCTGGCCCGCGGCCTGCTGTGTGTGCTGCTGGTCACAGCTCGCCGCTGTCCGGCCAGGGCCAGCTGCCGGACCGGGCACCACATCAGCATCAGTGGCGGCAGCCGGCCCCTGGTAGCGGGCTGTCGCCGATATACCCGCCCGGGGCGCCCCCACAGTCAGTCCGCCAGACCGGCGTCCCTGGTGGCCCTGGTGTGGCCCGCACCAGCCACTGGTCTGCAGGCCCGCCCACCAGGACCGAACTGCTTGCTGGCCCCCGTGATGCTGGTCCGCGCTCCCAGACTGCTTCATGTCTGTCAGCATGCGCTGCGTTCGACCGACGAGGGTCAGGTCACTCTCAAGCCGGACTGGGGTCAGGTCAGCCTCAGACCGGCTCTGCCATCTCCAGCGACGCCTGCACTCCCGTCTCCGCTGCCCCTCCTGGCTGGCAGCGGCGCGGGTCTGGAAGTTTCCAGAATGTTCCAGTGCCTCGCTGTTGGACGCAGAGCGGTCCTGTGCGCGGGGGCACACCTGGCCATCAACTCCTTGGAGCTGGATACAACACGCCTGACTATCCGATACAGCATGCTGACAGCGATCGAAACTTGATCCACAGCGCACAAAACGTGGGATATCGAACGCCTGGCGGCAGCCTGTCCAGCAATCTTCCAAACACGTCACACGCCCAGAACGGCAACATCGTCTACAGTAGCCTGCAAGAAGCAGCGTGCTCCAGTGTGGCGAATCTGACACAGTTCGGCTCCTCATCTGGGCCATTTACCAGCTACGGATCGTCCAGCGTTCAGCGAAGTTCACCAGCTCTTCGACACAGTTCGCCAGCTGTTTGGTCAGCTGGCGATTGGCTGAGCTCCCCATCCAGTGTACCTAGGGAGGCGTCCACCGCTGCAACCTATACTGTGTCGAGCTGCGTACCAAGTGTACGTCACGCTGTGAGCTGTAACTCCGACAGCTGGGCTCCGACAGCTCCGACAGCAGCTTCGACAGCTCAGCGTCCTCTGCCGATAGCGGCGGCGGCTGGAGACGGTCTCAATACCGCCCCTACCTGGCCCTGGCACCTCAGCGGCAGCGGCAGTGCCTCTTCCGGCGGTGGTGGCCCCGGCGGCTTCCCCGGCGGTGGTGGCCCCGGCGGCTCTCCTGGCGGTGGTGGCCCCGGCGGCTCTCCCGGCGGTGGTGACCCCGGCGGCTTCCCCGGCGGTGGTGGCCCCGGCGGCTCTCCCGGCGGTGGTGGCCCCGGCGGCTTCCCCGGCGGTGGTGGCCCCGGCGGCTTCCCCGGCGGTGGTGGCCCCGGCGGCTCTCCCGGCGGTGGTGGCTCCGGCGGCTTCCCCGGCGGTGGCGCTGGTGGCTTCCCCGGCGGTGGTGGCCCCGGCGGCTTCCCCGGCGGTGGTGGCCCCGGCGGCTCCCTCGGCGGTGGCGCTGGCGGCTTCCCCGGCGGTGGTGGCCCCGGCGACTTCCCCGACAGTGGTGGCCCCGGCGACTTCCCCGGCGGTGGTGGCTCCGGCGGCTTCCCCGGCGGTGGTGGCCCCGGCGGCTTCCCCGGCGGTGGTGGCCCCGGCGGCTCCCCCAGCGTTGGCGTTGGAGGTTTCCCCGGCGGTGGTGGCGTCTCCGGTAGTGGTGGTGGCTTCCCTGGTGGTAGCGTTGACTTCCGCGGCGGTGGTGGCGGCGACTCCGGCTCGGCCTGGGGACGGCTGGGGGCAGCGGACGGTGGAGGTGGACTGATGTGGAGCCGGGTCCCTGTGACTGCCGGAGCAGCCGGGTTGAGGCCGCCCCCGCCGAAACAGCCGGGACAGGACGCGGCGCTGCGACCGGTGGAGGGGGCGAGAGGGGCGACACAGACCCCTGATGACGACGCGTCGGCAGCCAGGGAGCAGGGGCAGAAGCAAGTGAAGATGGAGCCTGGTGGAGCGGGCCGGCCGGATGACTCCGCTTTGGATAGTAGCTCAGGTAGACCTGGACTGAAGGAAGAATCCGGTATGGTAGGTAGAGATGGACCGACGCTGAAAGAAGAGCCTCTTATGGTGGAGATGGATGCACCGGAGTGGAAGAAAGAACCCTGTGTGGCAGAGGACAGCGGACTGGGTCAGAAGATAGAAGTTGGTGTGGTGGAACAGGACGGACTGGAGCTGAAGGAAGAGGCTGCTCGCGTGCTGTCGGGGGCGGCCGGTGAGGCTGGCGATGCGGCGCTGTCCGCCAGCCGGCCGCCTCAGAAGGAGACAGTCACCTGCGACTGTAACGTCAACAATGGTACGTACCGTTAACATTGCTGGCAGTCTGCTCGTGCTGGAGGTCCGTTCGTTGTTGGAGGCCCGTTCGTTGTGTGTATTTTCATAATTGGCAGTGCTACAGCTTTTTTAACCTCAAATTCAGGTAAGTCTAATTCAACTTGAAACTACTTGAAATAATCAAAGTGAAATATATAATAACCCAAGGTAAAATTGAAGTATTCTCGCTAAGAAATCAAGTTTAATTACTTGAATTTAAAACAAGCTTACAACAAAATACTGTCCTATTTTCACTTCGAATCACACTTGTTCACGGAAACTTTTGGCACACGCTTCGTGTTATAATTGCGATGCCTTGTCGGTAACCTTAACCCGTCCCTTGCCTCTGTGTATCGTCTTCGGAGGTGGACGTGGGCCCGGTGTACTGTCAGTAGCATTGATTCAGCTTCTTTCTCAGCGGCCTGTAACACTGACCTGACCCCGCCTGTCTCCCGTCCTGTCTGTGCCCTCAGAGGTGGACGTGGGTCCGGTGTACTGTCGGCTGGGCTGGGCTTCTTTGTCTGCGGCCTGTAACACTGACCTAACCCCGCCCGTATCCCCGTCCTGTCTGCCCTCAGAGGTGGACCTGACCCCGCCTGTTCCCCGTCCTGTCTGCCCTCAGAGGTGGACCTGACCCCGCCTGTTCCCCGTCCTGTCTGCCCTCAGAGGTGGACCTGACCCCGCCTGTTCCCCGTCCTGTCTGCCCTCAGAGGTGGACGTGGGGCCGGTGTACTGTCGGCTGGGTGTAACACTGACCTGACCCCGCCTGTCTGCCCTCAGAGGTGGACGTGGGGCCGGTGTACTGTCGGCTGGGTGTAACACTGACCTGACCCCGCCTGTCTGCCCTCAGAGGTGGACGTGGGCCCGGTGTACTGTCGGCTGGGTGTAACACTGACCTGACCCCGCCTGTCTGCCCTCAGAGGTGGACGTGGGGCCGGTGTACTGTCGGCTGGGTGTAACACTGACCTGGCCCCGCCTGTCTGCCCTCAGAGGTGGACGTGGGCCCGGTGTACTGCCGGCTGGGCTCGGCAGCCACACTGGAGGAGCTGGCTCAGCAGCTGGCGCAGCAGACCGGGCTGACCCGACAACAGGTACAGTGCTGCACGACGGCACAACGGGGCGCCACCGGGCGGCGGCAGAAGGAAGATAGGTCTACCTGGAACGAGGGCTGTGTTCGGAGGGATGAGTCTGTTCTGGCTCGCACTGTGGTGGTTCGACGTGTTAGCACATAATTGATCATGTCGTTGCAGCCTTAACCCGCGCACTGCTGGGGGTTCGCGCCAAACACGAACTGGCGGGGGATGAATCCCCCCCCCCCCCCCCAGATCTCGGAAACCACGCAACGTAGCGACAAACGGAAAACGGCGTTGGATAGCTCGAGACAAGCTCTATCGAAAGCATATCGGTCGTTTTTTTAGGTCAGGCCAATAGTGAGGTCACAAGAGGTCACCAAAGGTCAAATATCGGTTATATACGAGTATCCTTAACACGCACGCACTGGAGAGGGGTATGCCACAGCTAACGCGAACTGGAGGGGGCACTTTGTGTCCCCCCGCCCCCTTCCCCCGAGATCTCCGAAAGCATGAGACTTAGAGCGATCAAAGTTGCAGGGTAGGTAGCTGCATAGGTGGGCACCGTTACTTCAAAATGTAACTTCGTTACTCGTTACTCCGTTACTCAAAAAAGTAACTCGTTACTCGTTACTCCGTTACATCGTCAACAAATGTAACGGAAGTTACAGTTACTCCGTTACTTTTGTAAAACCAAGTGATATCAATTCCGACAGAATAAAGATAGAGAAGTGAAACCGCCAGCCGGTACCAATGTGTTTGTCTCGTCGAGAAGACACGTCTCCCAATATGACCATCTTGGGTCACCCTTTGACCTTGACCTGAGGTCAAATTTCTAAGTTGACCTAAGCTGGTCAACATAAATGTATTTCGAAGCGCCTTGGGGAGACAAACATGATGGCGTCAAAATTATTGCCTTATCTTTATTAGGTAAAACGTTATTTGCGAAAAATCTGTTTTGCCATAAATAGCCTTTTTGACCTTCCATCACCTCTGGAGTCACAACTATTGACCTAAGCTAAAATTTGAGGACCCCATGGCGATTCATATTTCAAGAACTTTCCATTGCTTTTTTCGTTTGTTCCTAGCTATCATAGTTCTCAAGATATTGGGGGTTTCTGGAGCAAAGTGTTAATATTTTTTCTTCATATTTGACCCCATTTGACCTCGACGATATTGATCTAGGGTCATGAAAATTTTGCAAAACAGAGGTTCCTACAGAACCTCCATAACCTACAAATTTCGTTATTGTAGCTCTTAGGGGGGGGGGGTGAGATCTTAGAGGGCGGAATCCCACTCAAGTGCGTGTAATTTTCAGAGGCTCGTTACTCGAAGCTCGCCTTTATCATAAACTAGTGCCGCCAGCTTGCCGCCGGCCAGTGGCGGGTCTAGGTTTCGAGTTTAGGGGGGGGGGGGGGCAAACAATTTCGCTCCGTTTAGTCAGCGAAAAGTTGTTGATCGGGGGAGGGGTGGTGTCGGGTCGTCAGCGCAGAGTCGTTGAGCGGGGGGGGGGGGGGGGGGGCGCGTCGGATCGTCAGCGGGAAAGGTCTTTGAGCGGGGGGGGGCGTCGGGTCGTCAGCACGAAAGTTTCGTTGAGCGAGGAGGGGGGTAAATCTCGCTTTCCCGGAACAAAAATCACAACCTCCCGGAACGGTTGGGGGATATGTATTTGTCTACCGATTTGTCGTTGGGGGGGGGGGGGGGGCATTCCAGAACAGATTGACCAAAGCAATCTCTAAATAACACAATGGATATCATATTTCGATAAAATTACGTGTCTGGAGTATCTGGGCTGTTAATTTACGCTGTGAACTTTTCAGCATCGTCCGTCAAATGGTTTTCGAGCCTCGGGCAACTTTGTAATGTCAAGCAAAACTCAAATTTTCAGCGGACAATATCTCCCATCTAAACCAGTAAAACGCCTTAATCGGCGGTAACCGAGCGGTATCTGTTGCTTCCCTGGGACAACCTACATACAAAATAAGTTGTATTACATTTGTCATGATCTCCTTTCTCGAATCCACCAAAAGGGCGTACGTCCTGAGCGCTACATGCTTCATCGTATAAATTAATGGTTAGATAAATCAAGCCATTTTTCATCAAGAATGATTTGGGTTCATTTCGACATTTGCGTGTGCCACGCGCTGTGGTACCACCCCTATCAGAACGCACAATACCAAATCAAAATTGATTTGATGGTCCTATCCAATGGTGAAAACCCGATCTCAATCGGAGCAGTGGTTTCAAAGTTATTAGCTTCCGAAAAGCATATGTACGGCCGGTTGTGACCGGGTTAAATGTAAATCCGCCTAGTAAGTTGACGAGAAACCTCACGGGCGCTTCGCACCCGCTTGGTAATCACCAGAATCATCAGGAACGATAGATTATTATGATGTAATCATTTTGGGAAATTCGGAAATTTGGCTATTTCAACGCGTGATCTCAGGTCAAATCACGTGATTTTATCATGTGGTCTTTTAAAATTCTGATTTTTTCCCATGCCAGAATAGACATCGATACATAAACCTTCGATGTTAAAAATTGGTGAGTTTTTTCTTCTAAATATAATATTTATATTTTTGTATTTGGAAAAATAATGGTCACCAGCAAGTCTTTGGTAATAACTTAGCACGTAATTGTGCTCAATTAAACGGCATTATGCTTAGGTATCTCGTCGATCTGCTTTCAATTATATACATCAGCCCTGTAGTCGCTCTGTGACCTCAAGGTCACGTGACCAGAGGTCACCCGGTGCAGTCCACGTCAGATCGACCAAACCATAACATCCTACTTCTGACATTTCGATTGAACTAGGTGTCGGGGGTTATCTGGGCCGTACATTCACGCTGTAAAATTTTCAGCCCCGTCCGTCGAACGGTTTTTGAGTTATAACCTCAGACATCTTTTTAATGTCGCACAAAGGTTTAATTTTCTTCGGGCGATATATATCGGGATATATCCTATAAATAATTGGAATGATATAAAACTATGTATCATCAGAATCGCCATGAACCACACATTAATGTAATGTAATCTTGTCTGATAACTCGAATGGAAAAGTGTCGGAATTTTGGCATGTGACCTCGGGTCAGACCACGTGATTTCGTTATGTTCTCAGTTAAAATTCGTTATTTTGCTTAGGTGGAATAGGGGGGTGCAGGCCCTTTGAATCACGTGCCAACCTATTTCGCTCAGTGATCAAGATCACATGATGACATAATTAAATATTTCGCCGATAGAGGCGCCTGTGGGTCCTCAAGATATCAATGTTTCTCCTCTCTATTTCCAGACCGAGAATGTTATAAAAATAGCTCAGTGTCTTCCAGAGAAACAAAAAAGTTAAATTGTGCGAAATAAAACGACAAATGTCAACAAATTGTATATTGTATAATCAAGCCAGGTCATTTGGGAAATCAACCTCACCTCAGGAGACGTGACCTTGATGTCATGGAGTGACATGCGGGGGTCAAGGGTCATGCTTTGCATATTGAATGCAGCTCGACGATACAGATATAATGCCGTTGAGTTAAGCTCTCTAGCACAATAATTATGTGCAAAGTTATTACCAAAGACCATGATTTTTTCAACAACAAAAATATATATAGGAAAAACCTATCTCCAATGTCAATATATCGAAGTCGATTCTGGCAAGAAACAAATTTCGAATTTTAAATAGCCACATGATAAAATCACGTGATCTGACCTTAGATCACATGTGGGGCATTCACAGTAAGACAACCGGTGGGTGCCGTCTGACCATTTTTAATGTTCTTGAAAAGTTGTGCATTGGGGGTTTCAAGGGCGGGGAATTCATGTGTGGTGACCAAAAAATTCCCCCAAAAAAAATATTTTCCAAAATACGGTCTTCCGTATTTTCCCAAGTTCACTGTGCAGGCCTAATTTTGACGACCAATAACTCAGAGACAAAAACAAAAACGATTTTGAAAACTTTGTTTGGATCAGGATTAGTCTAAGAACAATTTGGCAATCACGGATTTTCTATGTTTTTGTTTGTTTTGTCACGTGACCTCGTGACCTACTTTTTGCGCATGACCTTGACCTGTTGGAAACTGAAATTAGCATTTCCGTCTGATGACGATATGAGCTTCGTTGATGTACTTTGGTATACAAAAAGAAAAAAGTGGGGTTTGACATCTAAAACCTACTTTTAGGGACTTCCACAGAGAGGTTTCGTCGTCAGGAGTCACTTTGGACTTTGTTTCGAAAGCGTATGTCAAGTAGATGCGAAGTTATCGACGGACAGGTGCCCAAACAGCGTATTATGTCAGCATTGCAAGACTCAAAAATGATTTGTACAGGTCGAACCCCACTTTTGTATACGAAAGAACATCAATGAAGCTCAAATCTTCATCAGACGGAAATGTTCATTTCAGCTTCCAACAGGTCAAGATCACGGCGCAAAAAGTACGAAAAGTCACGAAATCACGTGACAAAAAATAGAAACTCCGTGATTGCCAGTTCTTAGACTAATCCTGATCCAAACAATTTTTTTACATCAAAATTGCTTTTTTAGTCTGAGTTATTGGTCGTCAAAATTAGGCCTGCACAGTGAACTTGGGAAAATACGGAAGGTCGTATCTTGGATTTTTTGGGGGGGTCACCACCAATTAATTCCCCGCCCTTGAAACCTCCAGTGCACAACTTTTCAAGAAAATAAATGGTCGGGTGGAATATGCTTTTTTTTTTGGTTGTCTTTCGTTGGTGTTTGGTTGTTTGGTTGTCTCCCCATGTACAAATTCAACACAAAATCGTATTTTCGAAGAAAGATTTATCCGCCACTGTACCAGGACAAAAATCACAACCTGCCGGATCGTTTTTTTCTTTGGGGGGGGGGGCAAAAACATCCTTTTGTCTACCGAGATTTCGTTTAGGGGGGGGGGGGGGGAATTGCCCATTTTGCCCAACCGTAGATCCGCCACTGCCGCCGGCCTTATATCAGCTGACGAACATTGTCAACGTTTCGCGGCACAGGGATCGGGAGAAAGCTACCTTTATCGCAGTCATTGCGCATTGCGCCGCATTTAAGCAACAGACCAACAGGTACGATATTTGGCAGCCCTTTACGGCATATGACATTCTTTTTTTAACGTGTGTAAGGCATTGACTGTGCTGGTGCGAATAAACCCCTGGCGTGAAGAGAAACAAGTATAGGTAACAGAGTAACGGAGTAACGAAGTAACGAAGTAACGAAGTAACGAAGTAACGAAGTAACGAAGTAACGAAGTAGCGAAGTAGCGAAGTAACGAAGTAACGAAGTAACGGAGTAAAGGAGTAAAAAGTAACGAAGTAATGGACCACAAAAGTAACTTCCGTTACTCGGTCCATTAGTATAAAAAAAATTACGAGTCCATTACTTCGTTACTCAAAAAAGTAACTTCGTTAGTAACGGAGTAACGGTCCTGTGCCCACCTATGGTATGATGATCTACATTTGCTGAAATTTGGGTGACCCTAGGGCAATATCTTAAAAATCAAAGGTCACGGGATTCAAAGCTAGGCATTTTGTACTTGACCTCTCTGTGACGTCATAGTTCTAGGTCACCATAATGGGGGCAATGAGATGTTTCTGACATCAGGTTACCTAGAGATGCCGAATGGCGTTTGCATCATCCCGATCCGACTGCTGGTGCCTGAGATATCGCTTCGCCGACCGCGATTATCGCCGCCATCTTCGATTTCAAATCAAACTAAAAAAAATACCGACCGATTTGCATTTTTGTTGTGTCAAACGATCCGCTATTGTGTTGGCTTAAATGTCATAAGTAGCAGTGGCCTGCCTCTTCTCGTTTACCGAGTTCTTTACGAAAAACATGTGGGGGCACAAACGTGCCCCCCTACCTCCTCCAGTGCGCTTGTTTAAAACTGTCTATAATAAAACCGTCTAAAACCGGACGGAGCTCTCTGTAATATCCTCGCTGGCTGCCGGCCGCCGCCGCCCCAATCACAGACAATAACAATGGACAATCAATGCCACTGGAGCGCGCTCCGCCGGTAGTCAGAAGGCTGTTAATATGATCTCGGCTCGGCCCGGTGGTCTGAGCGGTAACAATTTGACCGGCTGTGGTCGGCTGGCTACCGAGTCGTTCAGATGAGCTGGAGATCATCAGCTGTGTGTACTGGAGTGGTTCCCCGCGATGGGACGATGCATGAGGGGCAGCTACGGTGATGGCGGTGATATGCTACTCAGAAGGCTGTGTACTTATTAACACGTCACGCGCACTGCCGGGGGTTTGCGTCAACCACGAACTGCCGGGGGGGGGGGGGGGGGGGGGCTCCCCGAAGATCTCGAAAACCACGCAACGTAGCGACAAGCGGAAAACGGCGTTAGATAGCTCGGGACAAGCTCTATCGAAAGTATATCGGTAATTGGTTTTAGGTCAGGTCAATATTGAGGTCACCAGAGGTCACCATAGGTCAGATTTTCCAGTTGTAGGAGTCTTCGCGGAGTCTTCGCTTCGAACACCCTCAAATATATCGGGAAGTATGATAGCTAGGAACAAACGGGAAAAAACAATCGAAAGCTCTTGAACAATGCAATCACACTTGGTGTTCTCAAACTTGAGCTCAGGTCAATAGTAGAGGTCATCGCATGTCAAAAAGGCTATTTTTGCAAAACTGTTTTTCGCAAATAGCTTTTTACCTAATAAAGATAAGGTAATAATTTTGACGCCTTCGTGTTGGTCTCGTCAAGGCGCTTCGAATCATGTTCCTTCTGACCATGTTAGGTCAACGTAAAAATTTGACCTCAGGTCAAGGTCAAGTGGTGACCCAAGTAGGTCATGTTGCATATTGGGAGACGTGTATCGACGAGAAATACGCGCTGGTGCCGGTTTCACTTCTCTATCTGCATTATGTCGAGAGATGTTGACAAAAAGGTGTTGGTGACCTCGGATGACCTCGGCTGACCCTGTAGGGATCACCGAACAAAAATTGCACCTGGATCACCAATAATTATCTATTATAACATGATCCAGAAGGAATGGGACTGATGTCATGCGTATCCTGGGAATAGGAAGCATTTGCATATTTCCTCATAGACTTATAATGGGGAGGTCGCGAAATTGACCCAACTTTAGGTCACCGATATAAAACATCCGAGATATACGAATTGTAAGTACCCATGACCTTATGAAATCCTGTAAGTTTGAAACCAATCGCCCAGAAACTGTGGCTGTAGTACGACGGCGAACTTGTTGGAGGTGGGGTCACGTGACCTGACCTGAAATGACCCGAGGTCAAACATGTCACGCCATGTAGGTATTCGATGCCCAAGCAGCTGTGCCAAATTGCCGTGTTTCTGCTATTCATGAAAAACCGGAGGGGCGGAAATCCCCCCCCCCCCCCCCCCCGGCAGTCCGCGTGTTAAATATACGAAGTTCTCGCGTAAGATCAACAGTTGATACTGATGCTGGTAGCCGATTGTTGCAGTTCAAGAAAATATTTCAGCTTCTGTGCTCTACTGTGTTGTTTGTTGTTATCCTATGAAAAATGTGACAAGTTTCTTGTGCGCAGACGCAGTGTCATCACGGCGTCGCCCAATATGTCATGGTTCAGAGTAACACAGAGACCAATGCTATTGACTGAGCTCGGTGTTGTTTAATATGTCATGGTTCAGACTTCACAGTCACACAGAGACCAATGCTATTTACTGAGCTCGGTGGTGTTCAATATGTCAAAGTTCAGAGTCACACAGAGACCAATGCTATTGACTGAGCTCGGTGGTGTTCAATATGTCAAGGTTCAGAGTCACACAGAGACCAATGCTATTGACTTAGCTCGGTGGTGTGCAATATGTCATGGTTAAGAGTCACACAGAGACCAATGCTATTGACTGAGCTCGGTGGTGTTCAATATGTCATGGTTCAGACTTCAGAGTCACACAGAGACCAATGCTATTGACTGAGCTCGGTGGTGTTCAATATGTCATGGTTCAGACTTCACAGTCACACAGAGACCAATGCTATTTACTGAGCTCGGTGGTGTTCAATATGTCAAAGTTCAGAGTCACACAGAGACCAATGCTATTGACTGAGCTCGGTGGTGTTCAATGTGTCAAGGTTCAGAGTCACACAGAGACCAATGCTATTGACTTAGCTCGGTGGTGTGCAATATGTCATGGTTAAGAGTCACACAGAGACCAATGCTATTGACTGAGCTCGGTGGTGTTCAATATGTCATGGTTCAGACTTCAGAGTCACACAGAGACCAATGCTATTGACTGAGCTCGGTGGTGTTCAATATGTCAAGGTTCAGAGTCACACAGAGGCCAGTGCTATTGACTGAGCTCGGTGGTGTTCAATATGTCAAGGTTCAGAGTCACACAGAGACCAATGCTATTGACTTAGCTCGGTGGTGTGCAATATGTCATGGTTCAGAGTCACACAGAGACCAATGCTATTGACTGAGCTCGGTGGTGTTCAATATGCCATGGTTCAGACTTCAGAGTCACACAGAGACCAATGCTATTGACTGAGCTCGGTGGTGTTCAATATGTCATGGTTCAGAGTCACACAGAGACCAGTGCTATTGACTGAGCTCGGTGGTGTTCAATATGTCAAGATTCAGAGTCACACAGAGACCAGTGCTATTGACTGGGCTCGGTGGTGTTCAATATGTCATGGTTCAGAGTCACACAGAGACCAATGCTATTGACTGAGCTCGGTGTTGTTCAATATGTCATGGTTCAGACTTCACAGTCACACAGAGACCAATGCTATTTACTGAGCTCGGTGGTGTTCAATATGTCAAAGTTCAGAGTCACACAGAGACCAATGCTATTGACTGAGCTCGGTGGTGTTCAATATGTCAAGGTTCAGAGTCACACAGAGACCAATGCTATTGACTTAGCTCGGTGGTGTGCAATATGTCATGGTTCAGAGTCACACAGAGACCAATGCTATTGACTGAGCTCGGTGGTGTTCAATATGTCATGGTTCAGACTTCAGAGTCACACAGAGACCAGTGCTATTGACTGAGCTCGGTGGTGTTCAATATGTCAAGGTTCAGAGTCACACAGAGACCAGTGCTATTGACTGAGCTCGGTGGTGTTCAATATGTCATGGTTCAGAGTCACACAGAGACCAGTGCTATTGACTGAGCTCGGTGGTGTTCAATATGTCATGGTTCAGAGTCACACAGAGACCAGTGCTATTGACTGAGCTCGGTGGTGTTCAATATGTCATGGTTCAGAGTCACACAGAGACCAATGCTATTGACTGAGCTCGGTGGTGTTCAATATGTCATGGTTCAGAGTCACACAGAGACCAATGCTATTGACTGAGCTCGGTGGTGTTCAATATGTCATGGTTCACAGTCACACAGAGACCAATGCTATTTACTGAGCTCGGTGGTGTTCAATATGTCATGGTTCAGAGTCACACAGAGACCAGTGCTATTGACTGAGCTCGGTGGTGTTCAATATGTCATGGTTCAGAGTCACACAGAGACCAGTGCTATTGACTGAGCTCGGTGGTGTTCAATATGTCATGGTTCAGAGTCACACAGAGGCCAGTGCTATTGACTGAGCTCGGTGGTGTTCAATATGTCATGGTTCAGACTTCACAGTCACACAGAGACCAATGCTATTTACTGAGCTCGGTGGTGTTCAATATGTCAAAGTTCAGAGTCACACAGAGACCAATGCTATTGACTGAGCTCGGTGGTGTTCAATATGTCATGGTTCAGAGTCACACAGAGGCCAGTGCTATTGACTGAGCTCGGTGGTGTTCAATATGTCATGGTTCAGAGTCACACAGAGACCAATGCTATTGACTGAGCTCGGTGGTGTTCAATATGTCATGGTTCAGAGTCACACAGAGACCAATGCTATTGACTGAGCTCGGTGGTGTTCAATATGTCATGGTTCAGAGTCACACAGAGACCAGTGCTATTGACTGAGCTCGGTGGTGTTCAATATGTCATGGTTCAGAGTCACACAGAGACCAATGCTATTGACTGAGCTCGGTGGTGTTCAATATGTCATGGTTCAGAGTCACACAGAGACCAGTGCTATTGACTGAGCTCGGTGGTGTTCAATATGTCATGGTTCAGAGTCACACAGAGGCCAGTGCTATTGACTGAGCTCGGTGGTGTTCAATATGTCATGGTTCAGACTTCAGAGTCACACAGAGACCAATGCTATTGACTGAGCTCGGTGGTGTTCAATATGTCATGGTTCAGACTTCAGAGTCACACAGAGACCAGTGCTATTGACTGAGCTCGGTGGTGTTCAATATGTCATGGTTCAGAGTCACACAGAGACCAGTGCTATTGACTGAGCTCGGTGGTGTTCAATATGTCATGGTTCAGAGTCACACAGAGGCCAGTGCTATTGACTGAGCTCGGTGGTGTTCAATATGTCATGGTTCAGACTTCAGAGTCACACAGAGACCAATGCTATTGACTGAGCTCGGTGGTGTTCAATATGTCATGGTTCAGACTTCAGAGTCACACAGAGACCAATGCTATTTACTGAGCTCGGTGGTGTTCAATATGTCAAAGTTCAGAGTCACACAGAGACCAATGCTATTGACTGAGCTCGGTGGTGTTCAATATGTCAAGGTTCAGAGTCACACAGAGGCCAGTGCTATTGACTGGGCTCGGTGGTGTTCAATATGTCATGGTTCAGAGTCACACAGAGACCAATGCTATTGACTGAGCTCGGTGGTGTTCAATATGTCAAGGTTCAGAGTCACACAGAGACCAGTGCTATTGACTGAGCTCGGTGGTGTTCAATATGTCATGGTTCAGAGTCACACAGAGGCCAGTGCTATTGACTGAGCTCGGTGGTGTTCAATATGTCATGGTTCAGACTTCAGAGTCACACAGAGACCAATGCTATTGACTGAGCTCGGTGGTGTTCAATATGTCATGGTTCAGACTTCAGAGTCACACAGAGACCAATGCTATTTACTGAGCTCGGTGGTGTTCAATATGTCAAAGTTCAGAGTCACACAGAGACCAATGCTATTGACTGAGCTCGGTGGTGTTCAATATGTCAAGGTTCAGAGTCACACAGAGGCCAGTGCTATTGACTGGGCTCGGTGGTGTTCAATATGTCATGGTTCAGAGTCACACAGAGACCAATGCTATTGACTGAGCTCGGTGGTGTTCAATATGTCAAGGTTCAGAGTCACACAGAGACCAGTGCTATTGACTGAGCTCGGTGGTGTTCAATATGTCATGGTTCAGAGTCACACAGAGACCAATGCTATTGACTGAGCTCGGTGGTGTTCAATATGTCATGGTTCAGACTTCAGAGTCACACAGAGACCAATGCTATTGACTGAGCTCGGTGGTGTTCAATATGTCATGGTTCAGAGTCACACAGAGACCAGTGCTATTGACTGAGCTCGGTGGTGTTCAATATGTCAAGGTTCAGAGTCACACAGAGACCAATGCTATTGACTGAGCTCGGTGGTGTTCAATATGTCAAGGTTCAGACTTCACAGTCACACAGAGACCAGTGCTATTGACTGAGCTCGGTGGTGTTCAATATGTCAAGGTTCAGACTTCACAGTCACACAGAGACCAATGCTATTGACTGAGCTCGGTGGTGTTCAATATGTCAAGGTTCAGACTTCACAGTCACACAGAGACCAATGCTATTGACTGAGCTCGGTGGTGTTCAATATGTCAAAGTTCAGAGTCACACAGAGACCAATGCTATTGACTGAGCTCGGTGGTGTTCAATATGTCAAAGTTCAGAGTCACACAGAGACCAGTGCTATTGACTGAGCTCGGTGGTGTTCAATATGTCAAAGTTCAGAGTCACACAGAGACCAATGCTATTGACTGAGCTCGGTGGTGTTCAATATGTCAAAGTTCAGAGTCACACAGAGACCAATGCTATTGACTGAGCTCGGTGGTGTGCAATATGTCATGGTTCAGAGTCACACAGAGACCAATGCTATTGACTGAGCTCGGTGGTGTTCAATATGTCAAAGTTCAGAGTCACACAGAGACCAGTGCTATTGACTGAGCTCGGTGGTGTTCAATATGTCATGGTTCAGAGTCACACAGAGACCAATGCTATTGACTGAGCTCGGTGGTGTTCAATATGTCATGGTTCAGACTTCAGAGTCACACAGAGACCAATGCTATTGACTGAGCTCGGTGGTGTTCAATATGTCATGGTTCAGAGTCACACAGAGACCAATGCTATTGACTGAGCTCGGTGGTGTTCAATATGTCATGGTTCAGACTTCAGAGTCACACAGAGACCAATGCTATTGACTGAGCTCGGTGGTGTTCAATATGTCAAGGTTCAGAGTCACACAGAGGCCAGTGCTATTGACTGGGCTCGGTGGTGTTCAATATGTCATGGTTCAGAGTCACACAGAGACCAATGCTATTGACTGAGCTCGGTGGTGTCCAATATGTCATGGTTCAGAGTCACACAGAGACCAGTGTTATTGACTGAGCTCGGTGGTGTTCAATATGTCATGGTTCAGAGTCACAGAGACCAATGCTATTGACTGAGCTCGGTGGTGTTCAATATGTCAAGGTTCAGACTTCACAGTCACACAGAGACCAGTGCTATTGACTGAGCTCGGTGGTGTTCAATATGTCAAGGTTCAGACTTCACAGTCACACAGAGACCAATGCTATTGACTGAGCTCGGTGGTGTTCAATATGTCATGGTTCAGACTTCACAGTCACACAGAGACCAGTGCTATTGACTGAGCTCGGTGGTGTTCAATATGTCAAGGTTCAGACTTCACAGTCACACAGAGACCAATGCTATTGACTGAGCTCGGTGGTGTTCAATATGTCAAGGTTCAGAGTCACACAGAGACCAATGCTATTGACTGAGCTCGGTGGTGTTCAATATGTCATGGTTCAGACTTCAGAGTCACACAGAGACCAATGCTATTGACTGAGCTCGGTGGTGTTCAATATGTCAAAGTTCAGAGTCACACAGAGACCAATGCTATTGACTGAGCTCGGTGTTGTTCAATATGTCATGGTTCAGACTTCAGAGTCACACAGAGACCAATGCTATTGACTGAGCTCGGTGGTGTTCAATATGTCATGGTTCAGACTTCAGAGTCACACAGAGACCAATGCTATTGACTGAGCTCGGTGGTGTTCAATATGTCAAAGTTCAGAGTCACACAGAGACCAATGCTATTGACTGAGCTCGGTGGTGTGCAATATGTCATGGTTCAGAGTCACACAGAGACCAATGCTATTGACTGGGCTCGGTGGTGTTCAATATGTCATGGTTCAGAGTCACACAGAGACCAATGCTATTGACTGAGCTCGGTGGTGTTCAATATGTCATGGTTCAGAGTCACACAGAGACCAGTGCTATTGACTGAGCTCGGTGGTGTTCAATATGTCAAGATTCAGAGTCACACAGAGACCAGTGCTATTGACTGGGCTCGGTGGTGTTCAATATGTCATGGTTCAGAGTCACACAGAGACCAGTGCTATTGACTGAGCTCGGTGGTGTTCAATATGTCATGGTTCAGACTTCACAGTCACACAGAGACCAATGCTATTTACTGAGCTCGGTGGTGTTCAATATGTCATGGTTCAGAGTCACACAGAGACCAATGCTATTGACTGAGCTCGGTGGTGTTCAATATGTCATGGTTCAGAGTCACACAGAGACCAGTGCTATTGACTGAGCTCGGTGGTGTTCAATATGTCATGGTTCAGACTTCACAGTCACACAGAGACCAATGCTATTGACTGAGCTCGGTGGTGTTCAATATGTCGAGATTCAGAGTCACACAGAGACCAGTGCTATTGACTGAGCTCGGTGGTGTTCAATATGTCATGGTTCAGAGTCACACAGAGGCCAGTGCTATTGACTGAGCTCGGTGGTGTTCAATATGTCATGGTTCAGACTTCACAGTCACACAGAGACCAATGCTATTGACTGAGCTCGGTGGTGTTCAATATGTCAAAGTTCAGAGTCACACAGAGACCAATGCTATTGACTGAGCTGAAACATCTATTAAGCCCTCAAGTGCATGTTCTATCATCGTTTAAAGTACGAGGAAATTAGCCTTCGACGGCTTGCTACCTGTTAAACAATGGTTCGAGAAAGACATAATCTTCTTACTCTTGTCAACCCTTTTTACAGACGCATTTTGTTACCATTCTGGGTATTCGTTGTCCATTTTGCCGCATAAAAATATACTAATAAACTTATGGAAAATAAAAAGTAAAATGCCTTGTAATGTCACAATACCGTTATTGGATGAGTCATTGGTTTAGGGAAATGCTTAGGAGAAACTGCATTAAATATGTTGTTGACGAAAATGAGTTTAATGTGGAGGTTCAAAATATATTTTGGTTTGATAATTTCCAACTATCCTTTCACCGGCCGTTCAGATAGACGCACCAGATGCCACAATGGCTGCGATCTGACTGATAAACACGACACAGCTGCTGTGGTGTGCGAGTGCTGCAAACACAGCACTCCTTGGGCATGTATACAACAATACTGGCTTACAGAGAACTGCGTGTTGTTTTATTTTCTATTTCCGGTGCATGGTTGTGTGTTAAATAAGGTTCGCTATCTTTGAACGCAAACAAAACAATGATCATTGTCAGTTTACAATACTCTATTATACCTTCCTATACCTTCCTTTCCTCTGATTCATACATTTTATTTACGATTTGATTTGCGAAAAAGTTGCTGTTCAAATGCAGGAAGTGAATACAATATCTGAAATTCATGGGTGTGGTTTTATACACATTATTGTAGGTGCCCAAATTGAGACTCCTTGTAGTCGTGACGTGAATGTGACGTGATTGTGACGTGACTGTGACGTGACTGTGACGTGACTGTGACGTGACTGTGACGTGACTGTGACGTGACTGTGATGTGACTGTGACGTGACTGTGACGTGACTGTGGCGTGACTGTGGTGTGACTGTGGCGTGACTGTGCCGTGACTGTGACGTGACTGTGACGTACATGTGACTTGATTGTGACGTGACTGTGACGTGAATGTGAATGTGAATGTGACTGTGACTGTGACGTGAATGTGACGTGAATGTGACGTGAATGTGACGTGAATGTGACGTGAATGTGACGTGAATGTGACTGTGACGTGATTGTGACGTGATTGTGAATGTGACTGTGACGTGAGTGTGAATGTGACGTGACTGTGACGTGAATGTGACGTGACTGTGACGTGACTGTGACGTGAATGTGACGTGACTGTGAATGTGACGTGACTGTGACGTGAATGTGACGTGAATGTGACGTGAATGTGACGTGAATGTGACGTGACTGTAACTGTGACTGTGACTGTGACGTGATTGTGACTGACGTGAATGTGACGTGACTGACGTGAATGTGATGTGAATGTGACGTGACTGACGTGAATGTGACGTGAATTTGACGTGACTGTGACGTGACTGTGACGTGAATGTGACGTGACTGTGACGTGAATGTGACGTGAATGTGACGTGAATGTGACGTGAATGTGACGTGAATGTGACGTGAATGTGACGTGACTGTGATGTGACTGTGACGTGACTGTGGCGTGAATGTGACGTGAATGTGACGTGACTGTGACGTGACTGTGGCGTGACTGTGGCGTGACTGTGACGTGAATGTGACGTGACTGTGATGTGACTGACGTGAATGTGACGTGAATGTGACGTGATTGTGATGTGACTGTGACTGTGACGTGACTGTGACGTGACTGTGACGTGAATGTGACGTGACTGTGATGTGACTGTGACGTGACTGTGACGTGACTGTGCTACAGGTACGACTGGAAACAGTCCGCTACACTGGACATGAGGGCAAGACGGACCAGGGCTGCCCCATCGCCAAATGGGTGAGTGAAGCCAGGATTAGCTATGATAGTTGTGTTCATAATTATTATTGTATAGTGTAGGGTACAATTCACGTGCCATTGAAATAAATACGGAACAAAGTTGGTTTAGAATGGGAACCATAACTTTCTCATAACTTGTTCGAATGCCCCATATGTGAATGTGAAAAACAGCTGGCTGGCGGAGGTTGGTGTTATTTGTTGAAACCATTCGTGAGCATTCTATAGCCGTTGATGTGATGCTCAAACTGGGCCAACGGAGTTGACGCGTCCTGTTTACCACTGACCATGGTAATCCCATATATCAGTTTGCATCCGCTGCGCTAGGTACCTATGTTATTACCAACAAACGCGTATGTCTCAGGCCGCATGCCATCATACTGCAGTCTTTTGCCGGATGTCAACGTGTACCTAACCAGTGCTGTCCTGTTTAGTTCCTTGCTCCTGGCCTGAGTCCCCGTCGATGTGATCCAATCAAGCTCGACCTCTCTGCAGCCGTGAAGGTCGGGTTCACGGTCCTGGCCAGCGGGAGACGTGAGCGGTAAGTGGTCTCTCAGCTGGCTACCTCTCTCCCTCCGCGCCCTCGGCCGTCTACTCCTGCCCCCGCCCCCGTCTCCGCCGTCGCCCCGGCCCCTGCCTCTTCCGTGTTTCCGTCCCGGCCTTCACCCCCGCGGCCCGTCCCCGTCCCCGTCCCCGTCCCCGTCCCCGTCCCCGTCCCCGTCCCCGTCCCCGTCCCCGTCCCCGTCCCCGTCCCCGTCCCCGTCCCCAGGCCATGCCTCTTCGTGACCAGGCCATGGAAGCGTGACCAGGGCATGCCTCTTCGTCCTTCCTCATGCCCCTCATGCGGTAACGAACATCTCGTCTTATTGTATCGTGTAAGCGATGTGATCAAGCCGTTTTCGGAAACTTGGATCACTCTGGATGTATGACCATTGACCAGTGACCACTGTTATGTAATATTGTGTGTACAGATGAAGTCTACGCGTGTACGGTGTCCAGATTATTAACTCAAGTGTAGCGATGATGCATTTCTATTGATTCACACTTCGACGCAGCGTCCCGTTTCTGTCAATGTCAATGTCAAACACTCGCCCTGTTATCAATGTCAGACGGTTGGAGGCCGCCGCGTGCTGTGGCCCCACTGTGGCTGGAGCCATCTCGTGTCGCTTCACGTGCCACCAAAGTGGCTGAGAAGGGGGTCAACGGTCACGGATGGCCCGGTGGCACGCCATGCAGCCCCCCCCCCCCCCCCCCTCTCCCCTCCGGCGACGCCAGCCTCGACCGCCGGCGCCCGCGGCTCGAACTTTAATTCTCCCGTCCCAGTCCAAAGGTTAATGGGCATAGTTCGGCGGCTCTGGAGTGTCATCGTCATTGACCCGGGCCTCACAGGAAGGGGGAGCTGCACATGGTTAGGCCGTGCCCACGGAGGCAGCGAACCTTTGAATGCCGCGCGGTCACTATCTGGAACCAATGCCTGCTAGTATCCGGTCTGTGTAGTATGTCATGCACTTTCGAACAGAAGTTCAGAAGTCGATACGACGAATATTGATAGGCGACGAATCACTATTCGCCGCTTCGTTTTGTTTCATTGGTTTCGTTCGATTCGTTTGACGACGAAGATGGAGGATAAACGCGGGAGATTTACTTTTCATATATGAATAAGGGGCGAATTTTATGTCTGCTGGTTCTATTTCGGCGTCATGCTGTCCATGTACTGTTTGTGTATTCCGAATTTCAACATGTCACTGGACTGCTGAAAAGTAATGCTGATGAAGCGTTCAATAAATGTAGTATAGCCCTGACCGCCGGCCGCCCGCGATTGAAGCTCAGGCCGACCCTAGCTCTGTCTGCGCGAATTCCAGCCCTCAGCTGATGTGAGGCTTCTCGGGTAGCCGCCCGTATAGCCGCGTCACTCTCGGCGGCGTATGTGGGCAGCGGCCAGCTACAATACGCGATCTCCATAGTCACACCACCACTGACAGAATTCAACTCGTGCCCTGCCGCCTGCTAAAACTGTGTCTTGCCTACATTAGACACCGCCAAGCCTGGCAGATGCATGCATAGTCTATGCCGAATACGCAGAATCGCTAATATTAGATCTGCGGGATGGACGAGGCCGCCGGAGCTGGGAATGGACTTTCGGCACGCTATGGTTTTAATTAGAAACGGATCCGTTTCTGCCGCGAATGTGGCCGCTATTCATATGAGCTCTCAATTCACACGATGGGTTATGCATTTTGCTGGGGAAATGTCAGCGACGGAATATAGGTATCAGTCCCTCTGTTCGCCTGGTGCTTTCACAGTCCTGACTGTCCCTCACCATATCACCATATCATATACCTATGACCTGCGATTCCAATGATTGGGCATTCTATGGTAAATTCGGAGTCGTAAGCCTTCCTAGCTTGATTCTCTCTGGCCAGAGCTCAGCTCAGTGTGTAAACATAGTTTGTGACCACCAAAGCTGAAAATCGACGAGACATTGTCACACCATCGCGGAGACTTTTGAACTCTTCCTGCCAAAGATAGCACCAGCATGTAATAATCTATCGAAACCTGTCAGACATGCGGACCTTGGGAACTTCGATATGAAAGAGCCTTGCGTTTGTTCTCCTTTCACGGCATGTGTTAACAAAATCCCGCAATCCGCTTCAAGTTTCTGTCGATCCCGCTCACACCCCCCCCCCCCTACCGCCCTACCCCCTCTGGTCAGGTGATTCGCCGTCGCGACTGCTCCGAGCAGCTTCTGGTCGTGGTGAAGCGTCGTCGGGGCCACCGCTGCCAGACGGCCTGTATCGTGATGCTGCTGGTGTTGTGGGACGCCGTGCAGACGCAGCGGGCCGATGCCCTCTACAGCTCCCTGGTTCACCGGCTCAACCAGTCGGCCACGCCCACACGGAGAGGGTTAGTTTAGCCACGCCCACCCGGCGCGGGCAGGTCAATCTGTTTAACCACGCTCACCCGACCCGGATCAGTCGGACACACGGAGAATCCATCGACAGCTAATGTGGGCATAATGAGTACTTCTAGCGCTCAAGGAATGCACACCGAACTAAGGGTGGTATTGATAGATAGAAAGCCGGCGGCGGCGGCGTACGTCGCAGTTGCTGCTCACAATACCGTTTTCCGGAGTACGTATGACTCACGGGTCGCGTTCCATTGTTATCCAGCACTGAGGCGCGTGTTAATGTCTCCTGGGACGAGTTCGGTACAGGTGTATGGGTTGCTCGTGGTGTAACATGCTAATAATAGGACTTTGTAATGCATAACATTCACCTACAATTCATACTTTATACGTATGTTGATGCTTTACTCTTGTACAGAAACATAAATACTACACAATCCATCACTGACTACATGGCTGACTGTTTGGGATCACTGCTGATGTCATTGTAACATGTTCGACTCCGGAGCCGCCTTTGACACGACTGTAGTGCGGCTAGCTGCCGTACAGTAATGTGAATGTCCCCCTGCTGTCCCCGGCAGGTGCGGCGCCAACCGACGTCGGACCTGTATGTGTCAAGGTCTGGACACACGCACCGAGGGCGCCTCCTTCTCCTTCGGCTGCTCCTACAGCATGTACTTCAACGCCTGCAAGTTCGCGCGCAGCCACCACGCCAGGAAGTTCCGGCTGAACCACCAGGATAAGGTCAGTACTTGGTGTGAGCCGTGGCGGTGTTTAAAGGGAATGTTTCACCTTTGTATTGGTTTTGAACTGAGATAGACATTATCTTTGGCCGTTATTGAAATGTCGAAAATACTAAGGTCATTGTCCCAAAAACTTAGCCGTTTTTAAGCAATTGAATTGATAATTTGCCAAATGGGGTCTAGGCTAGTCCCACCGCTGATTGGCTGACAGCCACTTCAAGATTGTTGGTCCTGGAAGTCAGACGACCTGTATTTATCGAATCTTAGCAAGTACGATGTAAACAACGGCAAACGCGATAGGTTGTGGTACAAGTTGAAGTTTTCGCGTTGTTTGAAGTCCCGGTTCTGGATTGATTGTTTTACAAATCAATATTGAGCTATCGCAATGCCTCACACTCGTCATTGCGTTCTGTGCGGGAGAAGACACAGTTCCACAATGTTTGTATTTAAGTCGCCAGAATTGTCTGGAAATGATTGTGCCATATGTTGGCTAAGTTTAAGGCTAAGTTTTGGGGACAATGACCTTAGTATTTCGACTTTTAAATAACGGCCACAGATTATGTCTATCTCAGTTCAAAACCAATACAAAGGTGAAACATTCCCTTTGCCATATGGTGGTTTTCTCTATAGCTCTCTATAGCTCAATAATGACGTCATCATCTCAAATAAAATAAAAATGTAGAAAGTTAGGTGACTTTTAGAGATACAAAATATCACCATCGTTTGCAGCAACACTTACTTTATATTTCCGACTACAACCAGCGTATATTCTTAAAAGTTTAAGAAAACTAAAAACAAACTGAGGAACATGACCCGAAATCTGAGACAGCAGTTTGAAGCAAAGCTAGCTGCGGGTATGAATGAAAATCCGAAGGCCTTTTGGCAGTATATTTCTTCTCAGGTGAAAGTTAAGGATCGTGTTCAAGATTTGCAGGGTGATCATGGTGAGTGGGCCAAAACAAGCTTAGATAAAGCAAACATGTTAAACAAGTTATTTGGCTCAGTGTTTACATACGAACAGACACTGCCACCGAATCAAGGGGGACTTCAGTCACCTTGCAGGATTAGTAGCTTGCAGATCACCAGAGAAGCTGTTCGAAAGAAGCTTGAGGATCTCAACTGTCATAAATGTCCTGGCCCAGACGAAATACACCCACGGATCCTGAAAGAGTTAGCTGCGTGTTTGAGTGGACCTCTATCAGTACTCTTCAACAAGTCTCTCGAGTCTCCATCACTGCCTGTAGGATGGAAAGAAACAGAAGTGGTACCACTGTTCAAGAAAGGGCAGCGTAAAGATCCCGGAAATTATCGACCAATCAGCCTAACTTCAATCACCTGTAAAGTCATGGAATCGCTGGTTAGAGAACATATACTAGACTACCTGATGAAAAACAATTTGATATCCAAGAATCAGTATGGGTTCCAGCCAGGCAAATCGTGTACAACTCAGCTGATATGGGTCATTGACTATTGGACGAATGCTCTGGACCAACACGATTCACTTGATGCTGTGTACCTGGATTTCCAGAAAGCATTTGACAAGGTGCCACACAGACGTCTGATCTCCAAGCTTAAGACTCTCGGGATCCAGGGACAGATACTGCATTGGACTGAAGTTTTGCTTACGGACAGGAGACAGAGGGTGACTGTGGATGGACAGAGCTCTAACTGGGTACAAGTAACCAGTGGTGTCCCCCAGGAAACTGTTTTGGGTCCATTGTTGTTTCTAGCCTATGTCAACGACCTGCCTGACCAGCTGCAGAGCTGCTCCATGATGTTTGCCGATGACACGAAAGTATACAGAAGGGTGTCGGACCATAGTGATCAAGAAGCTTTGCAAGATGACCTGGACAAGCTTGGACTGTGGTCTGCAAAATGGCAACTGCCCTTCAATGCACGGAAATGCAAGGTCTTGCAATTGGGGCAGCGAAACCCAAAAATTCCATACAACATTGCAGGAGCAGAGCTTGAGAGGGTTTCAAGTGAGTTAGACCTAGGCATTTGGATAGACCACAACCTCACTTATCACGAGCATACTGCAAAGGCTGTCAAGAAGGCGACCAGAGCCTTAGGTCTAGTAAAAGCGACTTTTGCTAGACTTACTATCAAGACACTATCCATGTTATTCAAGGCATTTGTTCGTCCACATCTAGAGTATGGCAACTGTGTTTGGGGACCTATGCTGTGTGGGGACCAGGATGCTGTAGAACGTGTTCAGAGGCGTGCCACCAAGCTAGTGACTGAGATATGGCATCTTAGCTATGAAGAGCGCCTGAACAAAGTGCACCTCCCAAGCATGTATTACAGAAGGTGCAGAGGAGATATGATCTTCGTCTACCAAATAGTTACGCACAAGCTAAATGTCATTCCTGAAGATTTGTTCATGATGGAAAACTCTGGTCGAACTCGTGGCCACCCTCTGAAGATTCAGCAGCCTCATGTTCGTACACAACTGAGACAGAACTCCTTTTGCATGAGAGTGGTGCCTCTATGGAACAGCCTACCAACTGATGTGGTCATGTCCCCAAATGTGAACAAATTCAAGAGGAGACTCGACAAGCACTGGGAAGAACGTCAGTACAGGACTAGGCCATCCAGATAGCACTAGATACTAGTAACTGAGCGGTAGGGGTGTGGTTTTCTATCTCTTTGTGGGTGCCAGGGCACCCACAAAGCAGAAATAGGCACCCACAATAGTCTTTCGGCACCCACAATCATGAACATGTTTCAAAATGCATAAAAGTAAAATAATAAGATATATTTTTAAGGTCAGGATTTCGCTGATCGCCCGATATCACTACTTAAACGATTTAACAGTATATGCCAGCATTAGTTTGAAATATTCTCAGCTGTCATGATCGTAGTTTTTATTTCAATAAGTCACATAATAAATTGTAGCATGGCACTAGCTGTCAAGAGACCGAATATTTTGTTTCATTAATTTTCATATTAATTATTCCATTCTGAAAGTTGTTCGATGCATATGTATTTATTTCAGTTTTCATAACTCTTCAATTCTATTTTCTGCTTTTTTGAAACACTTGCATTTGAAACAAGGCAAATGCCAATCAAGTAGGTATATTACCAGTAAGGCACCGTAGTTGGCGATGAACGAGTGAGCGCCAAGGAAATGTATGGGGAATTTCAACTCGATCGGGCAAGTAGTTTCTGATATACAACAAAAGGGTGCGCACGTGTGCACATGCAGAGGCACCCACCTTTGACTTGTAGGAAAGTGGGGGCTGAGAGGTCCCTAACCACACACCAAATTTGAACACAATCGGCTCAGCCGTTCCAGAGATATATAATAGGGGTGTGCACGTGCGCACGTGCAAAGCCACCCCACCCCTGACTTATGGAAAGGCGGCGGCTGAGAGGTCTCTATCACACACCAAATTTGAACACAATCGGCTCAGCCGTTCCTGAGATACAGAATAGGGGTGTGCACGTGCGCACGTGCAGAGGCACCTACCCCTGACTTGTGGGAAACTGGCGGATGAGAGGTCCCTAACCACACCAAATTTGAACACAATCGGATCAGCCGTTCCTGAGATATATAATAGGGGGGTAGATAAGGTATAATAGATATATAATAGGGTGCACGTGCGCACGTGCAGAGTCACCCCCACCCCTTAGTTGTGTGAAAGTGGCGGCTGAGGGGTCCCTAACCACACACGAAATTTGCACATAATCTGCCCAGCCGTTACGGAGTTATTGCGAGAAAATACTTGTCAACACCCCTCACGCGGCACGCGCCACGCGCAGTGGTGTCACCCACATGAGTCGGCACTGGTCTCAAACAGGGTAGGTTAGATGGGGCTGCTCAGCAAAGAAGTCCGCTTGTCAATCGGACGTGCGGTTGCAGAGATATGAGCTTCTCAAAAGCGTCGCCACGGGCCGGGTCGGGCCGGGCCGCTCATAATTAGATTTTTCCAATACACCAAGGAAGGACGAGCGAGCGCTTCGCGCTCGCTCGTAATAATTTAGTAAGCCGAAAGCGTGTCAGGATAAATGGAAGTTACAATTGTAGTTGTTCTATTACATGGGTTTTTATTACTGAAAAATGCACACCTTTGTAGTTGCGGAGTGCTGAACGAAATTGACAAAATATTCATCAACTAAATTTATTTTGGGATAAACCCTCGTCCAGGTGGGCCTCCTAAAGTAGGTAGAAGGGAGTAAGTCAACTAAAAGAAGTAGGGAGAAGGGGGAGAAAAATGAACGATCGAAAGCTCAGAGCTAGGCAAATTGAAGTTCCTTGTGCCATTTGTTTCGCTTCAGGTCAATATTGAGGCCACTGGAGGTCATCGAAGATCAAATTTGCCAATTTGAGGACTTCGCTCCGTATATCCCCGGAACTATGACTGCTGGGAGCAAGCGATAACAACAATTGGAAGCTCTCGAAAAAATAAATCGTTGCAAATTTTAACTCGGTTCAATAGTTTACGCTCCAGAGGTCATCACATGTCAAAAGGCTGGTTTTGGTAAAACGTTTTTCGTCAATAACTGTTTACCTAAAAGAAATAGGAGAGTAATTTAGGGTTATCGTGTTCGTCTCGTTCACATGTTAATGATGACCGGGTTACGTTAACTTCAAAACTCGACTTCAGGTCAAGGTCATGTGGTGACCCAAGTAGGTCATGTTGCATATTGGCAGACGTGCCTTGACGTGACAAACGCAGTGGTGTCGGTTTCACATCTCTATCGTTATTCTATCAACATTTATTGGTAAATAGGTGTTGGTGACCTCAGATGACCTTAGCTGACCCTGTAGAGGGTACTAAGTAGAATTTGCGTCTGGATCATCAAGAATGACCTATAATAAAATGATCTAGAAGGAATTGGGCTGATTTGATGCGGGACCTCTTAAAAGGAAAAATTTGATTATTTTCCTAGTGACTTATAATGGGGGAGGGGAGGTCACGACATTGACCCGACCTTAGGTCACCGATAGACGATATAAAAAATCCAAAATAAGCGCATTGTAGGCACATATCACCTTATGAGAGCATGTGAGCTTCAAAAAGTTCAGTCAAACACTGTAGCTGTGGCACGACTGCAAACGTTTTTTTTGGGGTGGGGTACTTGACGTATCCTGGTGACCTGACCTGAGATGACCTCATGTTAAACAAATCCAGAAGGGTTCTGCAAAGAATGGGGGGTAAGGTACGTGTAAAAATGCCGCCGTTTTTCGTTATCTCCGAAAAACCTCGGGGGCGGGGGTAAGTGTTCAAACACTCAACTTCATAGCGCAGGCTAAAAGAATCTATCCGTTTCATGCGTTTAAATGACATTAAGTTCAATAAATCAAAATAGGTTTTATATGCAACAAGAAATCTCTTAATGCTTTGAATATTGTAATTGTGAGGAATAGTAGTAGGTACGGGTTCATGACACTTTTTATGTGCTTCGAACTTAATGTTTGTTGCCTGCAATATCCTTTTTTGCTCGCCTTCGGTGTGGATTTCAAAATTTAGGCCTTGATGTCAACAGAAATTATTTAAATGCTGCCACTTAAAATCAGCGAATAAAATACAAATACTTCACTTGGATAATGATGCTTCTGTTTATCTTCATGCCTAGTACCTAGTACAAATGGCAATACCTGTTTCCTTTTGCAATCGACCAATGTGTTTGGCCGTTTAACGTCAAGAAGTAAACTAACGAAAAATGAGCACCAATATTTTCTTTGGTCACTGGAGTGGGACCCTCTCACTGGGAGGGGTAGGATGAGTTTCCATTTGGGCACCCAAAATAATTTTAATAAAACCACACCCCTGCTGAGCGGGCTTCCTCAGGTCCCTTGGGACCTTCCATGCCTGTACCCTAACCTTAACCTTATATTTTACCACTTTCAGAAAGGTGAAACATTCCCTTTAAAGGGACTATCCCACCTTAACATTATATTTGAGTTGAGAAAGACATTTTGATGGCTTGGCATTGAAATTAAGTATGGTAGCAATTAAAACAACCACAATGATCTAATCAAAAAGATATTCGAGTTTGATTTTGACATCTGTAAAAAAATAAGGCCCATCTGTATTTGAATAGGGCCTCTAAACCGACAGCGTCGTCTCTCCTTACCCAACTGGTAATGATAGTCGACTTGTTTTAAGGTGAACCTTGGAGATATTTGCTACTTTTCAATGGTTTGGTAGTTGGTTTGTTTTGTATTCAAAGCGCCAGAATTGTCTCGAAATAATTGTGCCCATACTTTGGCAGCGTACAGGATTTATGTGTAGCTCTCTAGAGCTCAATATGACGTCATCAACCCAAATATTCAAACTTAACTTATCAAATTGAGCACTGTTTGCAAGAAACAAATGTCATAATCGTGTTCAAAGCTGACTCGAGTCAAGCTGACTCGAGTACTGTTCAAAAGAAATGGTTAATTACAAGCAATAGATCTTTTCATTGAAGATAAATCCTTCGGTTAGCTTCGAACGTGATGTGTGTGTGTGTGTGTGTGCGTGCGTGCGTGCGTGCGTGCGTTCGTGCGTTCGTGCGTTCGTGCGTTCGTGCGTGCGTGCGTGCGTTCGTGCGTTCGTGCTTGCGTGCGTGCGTGCGTGCGTGCGTGCGTGCGTGCGTGCGTGCGTGCGTGCGTTCGTGCTTGCGTGCGTGCGTGCGTGCGTGCGTGCGTGCGTGCGTGCGTCGGGGTGCGTCGGTGTGCGTCGGTGTATGCCGGTGTGCATGTCGGTGTGCATGTGGGTGTGAGTCGGTGTGCGTCGGTGTGAGTCGGTGTGCGTCGGTGTGTATGTGCGTATGTCGGCTATTAGCGGCTTCTGGAGAGCCTGCCTCGTTACCCATCCTCGCTGCCGGTTTTTTTTGCGGGCGGTACAGAAATACTCCCGCGACACTCGCTGCGCGGCGGCGGCGGATACAAGGCGCGCTAATTATGGTCGCGAGCTGTGGGCGTGTGTGTGTCCGGGTCGCCAGGACAGAAGAGAGGCGTGAGCCCTGAACAGGTACAGTCAGTCTCATAATGATCTTCCCTTGCCACCACGTGGCGCTACGGTCGCGATTGGCACAAAAAAGGTGGTTTCCCTTACCGTAGGTTGGTACCCATTGTGGCTGTCTGGCAGGTGCGTGATCTGGGGAGGGGGAGGGAGGGAGGGAGTGCGGGGCGTTATCAGAATGGAATGCGCCGCGACCCGGGTGGTGGCCAGGGCCGTCTGTCTCGAGGGTCAAGAGGTCACCTGTCCTGAGCTGGCAGAGGTCCAATATTGGAGACTGAATAACAGTGTTCATCACATCAGCCCAAATAGCTCAGTCGGTATAGCTGTCTACTCCTAGCGTATTCGTAGATTGGTTGTGGGTTCGAACCGCGCTGGCACCAGGCGCTTTTACGTGTATTTCTTTCTTAATCATGCCACGTGTCATGTGCAGGGGCGTATTTAGAAATCCGTGAAGGGGGAGGGCAAGCCCTCAAGAGGGCGCCAAACCCCCACATGACCCCCATTTGCCAACCCCCATTTGCCTCTTGTGGCAAAAAAGTACCCCCATTTATTTTTCTCCGCGGATGTGGGCCGGTCACCTTATTTTGGTATTCGAACTTAAGAAATTCACTTTTCAAATT
>JAXIVJ010012903.1:22500-35000 GCA_036785665.1 Chirona hameri | reverse complement strand
TTATGAGTTAAAGTAATATTCCCTGGCCTTTTGTTACTTACACAATTTTGCTCAGTCAGATAGACACTAGACTGCGACTGCAGAGGTGCAGTAGGAACACTGCATTTAGAACGACATCAGTCAATACATATGATACGATATTGATATCTTTTTGCATTAGTATAATTCAATTAAACCACAGACACCACCAGGTTTTAAAAAGGTGTGCGTGCCACACTAGACAATGTAACTCCCCCACTGCCAACCCCAACCACAAAATGTAATATTTTGTAATTTGTCGCGTTCAACTCAATACAAGATTCAACACATATTCCAACATGTGCGGCCAAAACAATGTAATGTTTTGATTGAGCTGAAAGCCTGACAAAATGAACCTATCTGTAGAAAAAAGAAAGGTATAGAGTATATAGGAGCTAGCGGCTCAGTCACTAGCAGTATGAAATGATGTTGAGCCTAAACCTGGCTAACTACATAACTATGAACTGGTTATGGTTACATTGATATAATAAATTATGTAGACTGCTAAGATGCAGCTCAATGTAGACACTAGTGATGCAGCGTTGTCATGCCACATGTCCGATCAGGTTAGGATTGGATTATAGCCAATGGACGTCCAAATATGAGATGAATAAACTAGATCTAGAGAAGCTGCGTTGTGCACTTCAAAATCCTGACTGGACTGCGCCCATTTAAAAACTGGGAGTTTGCGCATCTGATTTCTGGTAAAGCACCACTAAATGTCAGTGATTTCACTACTGATTGGCTAAGCCAAGGAATATTAATAATCGCAATGCCGTTAGGGCATCTAACACTGAAATTATTGAACTGTCACCTCAAGACCTCATTGTATCCAAATAATATTGATGAAGCTTGCCCGTTGCCAAGCTCATCAGACTTACCACTATACTATGACTAAGTACCTGAAAGGTAATCGCTCAGAGGTCCAGATGCGGTTTACCACTTAAAATGCAGGGGCTCCACCCACGGGGCGTCAAAATACTTGAGACAGGGGATTATCCCTCAAATTGACCCTGCAAACAACTATAAATTAAATTTGTAGGATCGCTAGATGCAAGCTCAATGTAGACACTGTGATGCACTGTGAGCAATGAGGACCCTGTGAAGTCCGGGGCGCGATATCCGAGCTATTGTACATATATAAGTAATAATAACGTATTATAAATACATAGGGGTACCCAACCGGGGGGAGGTCAACAGGGCAATTGCCCCCTCCCCTGAAGGTCCGTTACGTGGCCCCTTGGTCGTAAAAATTATAAAAAAATGAGAGAAAAAAAAATGCCCTGGAAAATATGCCTCTAACAATATAGAGGGCCCAAAATCCTGGGATTTGTTTTTGGTGGGTACTATGCCCCCTCCCTAATCAAATTTCCCCCTCCTGGAGAGAAAACTGGTATGCTACTGTCCAATACAACTCGCAGGGGAGTCGCCGATAATTTTTAGTGTGTGTGTGTGTGTTGTGTGTGTGGTGTGTGTGTGGGGGGGGGGGGGGGGGGGGGGGGGGGGGTCAGCTGAAATGGGGGAACAAATAACCCCCGACTTTGTCTTGCGTGTATTTAATCTTGCGTTCGCAGCCGCTGATTCCGGATACTCGCAGACTAGCTAGTTAAACATGTAGCCCGCTTGAAAAGTTAATATTTTCATGAGGGATTGGGCCCTGGGGCCAGCAATTACCGCCAAGGAGAGAGACCCTTCTGACAGACCTAACCCTATTAGTGGCTGAGGGAGGGGGAGATCTGCCCACCCTCAGATTTTCGCAGATATACTCCCGAACCGGCTAAGAGCAGACCCATGGATTTATTTTGGAACTTTTCATAAAAGTGAATTCCGCATGGAGTTAAAATTTGGAGTCTTAACCTTAAAGGGACTTGCCACCTTTCCTGACAGTTGTCCAAATATACGCCGGTTGTACCCGAAAATAGGAAAGAAGGCTGGCTGAAAACGAGGTGGGATATGTTTTTTCTCGAAAACGACACTTAACTTGATAAAAATTAAGTTGTTTAAATTTGGTATGATGACGTCATATTGAGCTCTAGAGAGCTATATAGAAATCCTTTACGCTGCCAAAGTATGGCACATTTTTTCGAGACAATTCTGGGCGCTTTGATACAAAACAAACCAACCATTGAAACGTATGAGTTCTTAGTACAACCACCGTCAAACTAGGAGCAGATTTATTCGAAATGTAGTTTGATATTTGAGGCATCTCGATTTCGCTGAAATTGATACACTGACCATATCCGATACGCTGATCACGAATCCAATGTTTTTGATCTGGGATTGTTTCGTACCTTTACGAAATACTGGACAGTCATACATACATACGAAACAGGGACGTAGGAACTATGTTCAAGTTGGGAGGGAGGGGGGGGGGGGGTCCGGAGGCATTCTGACGTCGATTCTTTCCATGCAACGCCCATAGGCGTAATGTAAAATCCAAAATGTTTGGGGGGGGGGGGGGGGGGCGGCTGCCCCCCCCCTGTTCCTACGCCTATGCATACGTAGTGTCCGCCTGGTATCTCGATTTTGCTGAAAATTGGTCCAACAAACCATATCCGATGCGCTGAGCACGAATCCATGTTTTTGGTCTTGGATTTTCGTATCTTACGAAATACGGACGGTCATACATACGAAGGTCCGCCGTGTATCTCGATTTCGCTGAAAATTGTGTACAGAGTACAGACCATACAGCATACTAGGACACTGATCACGAAATCTTCCGTTTGATATTCGATTTCTTATCGTGATGATTTTATTTCGCAGACAAGTGTAATGCTTTCTACATTTATTTTCGTATCGCAGTGCAGGAAACAGTTAACAGTATCATACACGACATTGTGCCCACCCTTGACTAGCCAGATGCAACAACCTGATCAACTATTATCAAACCGAAATGTGCTTCCTTCTCGAATAATGCGACAAAATGCATCTTTTGGTTACCAAAACCACACGGACAGTGTCCCTATTCAGCCTTTACCGAGCAAAATAAAGAAGGTACCGTACAACAACAGTCATCCAGATTATTTAAATGAGAACGATCTGCTTCCAGGCAAAAACGCAGGTGAAGGGAAGGGAAATAGGCCGGCCGGAAGCAGGCGCCACCTTGTGCGCTCGTCAGCTGCCAGCTCTGCCTGCATCCTCCGAGGGACGCTTGGCCGCTTTAGCTCGGCTCCGACTCGGACTGTAGGGCAGACGCTTCTTCACTGCCTGTGGGTAGATGGGCGGTCAGCTCATGGGGGGGGGGGGGGGGTGTATGGGGGCTCGGGTCATGGCACGGACCACACCAACATACAGGTACAACAACCAGGTACACAACCAGGGTCAGACACAGCAGCAGGTCACAGGGGTCAGACACAGCAGCAGGTCACACGGGTCAGACACCAGCAACAGGTCACACTGGTCAGAGCACAGCAGTTCACACAGGTCAGACACAGCGGCACATCACATGGGTCAGACACAGCAGCAGGTCGCACGGGTCAGACACAGCGGCAGGTACACACTGGTCAGACACAGCAGCAGGCCACACTGGGTAAGACGCAGTGGCAGGTCACACAGGGTCAGACACAGTGTCAGGTCACACGGGGTAAGACGCAATGGCAAAGTCACAGGGTCAGACACAGTGTCAGGTCACACAGGGTCAGACACAGTGGCAGGTCACACAGGGTCAGATACAGTGGCAGGTCACACGGGGTAAGGACGCAATGGCAGGTCACACAGGTTCAGACACAGTTGGTAGGTCACACAGGGGTCAGACAGTGGCAGGTCACACGGGGTCAGACACAGACACAGTGACAGGTCACACGGGTCAGCTGATGCAGCGGCATGTCACATGGGGTAAGACACAGGGTAACACACTTTCTGTCAGTGCACCATGTTATGTACAGTATAACGTCACAGCATCACATGGTAACATCAGAAAAACAGAGGCATTGTGCACCAGGGCAGCATTTCCATGTCTTCTGATGAAGCCTTTATTATTATAATAGGTTAGGTTAGGTTAGTTGCATTAATACATCTGGACAACTTATTATCGCTGTAGGGTTAGGTTTTGTCTACAAATGGTCTGGGTCTGGGGGCAACAGATCCCAGTAGGACTGCAGCGCAGTGAGCGGATTGTTCATATGGTGGTCCCTGCAACCGTAATTGCTGTAAAGGTTAGGTCAGGTTTGATTATGTTATTATAATTGTTTCCTGACACACCCTGGTTAGGTTTAAACGGCAGCAGAAATATGGAAATTTTGCCCATGATGCACAATGCAGCTGCTTTTATGATGTTTACCTGTCAGTGCGCCGTGTAGATTCACGGTATGGCAGCATATGGTAACATCATAAAGCAGCTGCATTGTGCATCATGGCAAAAATTTCCATATTTCTGCTGCCGTTAAACCTAACCAGGGGTGTGTCAGTGAAACAATTATAATAACATAATCAAACCTGACCTAACCTTTACAGCAATTACGGTTGCAGGACCACCATTTGAACAATCCGCTCACTGCGCTGCAGTCCTACTGGGATCTGTTGCCCCCAGACCCCCAGGCCATCTTGTAGACAAAAGCCTAACCCTACAGCGATAATAAGTTGTCCGATGTATTAATGCAACCTACCTAACCTAACCTATTTATAATAATAAAGGCTTCATCAGAAGACATGGAAATGCTGCCCTGGTGCACAATGCCTCTGTTTTTCTGATGTTACCATGTGATGCTGTGACGTTATACTGTACATACATGGTGCACTGACAGAAAGTGTGTTACCCTGTGTCTTACCCCATGTGACATGCCGCTGCATCAGCTGACCCGTGTGACCTGTCACTGTGTCTGTGTCTGACCCCGTGAGACTGCCACTGTCTGACCCTGGTGACCTACCACTGTGTCTGATCCTGGTGTGACTGCCATTGCGTCTTACCCCGTGTGACCTGCCACTGTATCTGACCCTGTGTGGACCTGCACTGTGTCTGACCCTGTGTGAACTGACACTGTGTCTGACCCTGTGACTTGCATTGCGTCTTAGCCCGTGTGACCTGGCCACTGTGTCTGACCCTGTGTGACCTGCCACTGCGTCTTACCCAGTGTGACCTGCTGCTGTGTCTGACCAGTGTGACCTGCCGCTGTGTCTGACCCGTGCGACCTGCTGCTGTGTCTGACCCATGTGATGTGCCGCTTGTGTCTGACCTGTGTGACCTGCTGTGCCTGACCGTGTGACCTGTTGCTGTGTCTGACCGTGTGACCTGCTGCTGTGTCTGACCCCTGTGACCTGCTGCTGTGTCTGACCCTGGTTGTTGTACGCTGGTTGTTGTACTGTATGTTGGTGTGGTCGTGCCATGACCCGAGCCCACCCCCACCCCCCCCCCCCCCCATGAGCTGACCGCCCATCTACCCAAGGCAGTGAAGAAGCGTCTGCCCCAGTCCGAGTCGGAGCCGAGCTAAGCGGCCAAGCGTCCCTCGGAGGATGCAGGCAGAGCTGGCCAGCTGACCGAGCGCAACAAGGTGTGCCGCCTGCTTCGGCCGGCCTATTTCCCTTCCCTTCACACCTGCGTTTTTGCCTGAAGCAGATCGTTCTCATTTAAATATCTGGATGGCCTGTGTTGTACGGTACCTTCTTTATTTTGCTCGTAAAGGCTGAATAGGGACACTGTCGTGTGGTTTTGGTAACCAAAGGATGCATTTTGTCGCATTAATCGTGAAGGAAGCACATTTCGGTTTGATAATAGTTGATCAGGTTGTTGCATCTGGCTAGTCAAGGGTGGGCACAATGTCGTGTATGATACTGTTAACTGTTTCCTGCACTGCGATACGAAAATAAATGGTAGAAAGCATTACACCTGTCTGCGAAATAAGATCATCAAGAATAGAAATCGAAATATCAAACGGAAGATTTCGTGATCAGTGTCCTAAGTATTGCTGTATGGTCTGTACTCTGTACACAAATTTTCAGCCGAAAATCGAGATACACGGCTAGGACCTTCGTATGTATGACCGTCCGTATTTCGTAGATACGAAAATCCAAGACCAAAAACATTGGATTCGTGATCAGCGCATCGATATGTTTGTGGACCAATTTTCAGCGAAATCGAGATACCCGGCGGACTACGTATGCATAGGCGTAGGAAACAGGGGGGGGGGGGCAGCCGCACGCCCCCCCACCCCCCCACCACCCCACCCCCCCCCCCCCCCCCCCCACCCCCAACCCTCCCCCCCACCCCTACCCCACCCCGACCCCCCTCCACCCCCTCTCCCCCTCACCCCCCCCCCCAACCCCCCTCCCCCCGCACCCACCCCCCCCCCCCACAACATTTTGGATTTTACCATTACGCCTATGGGCGTTGCATGGAAAGAATCGACTTCAGAATGCCTCCGGACCCCCACCCCCCCCCTCCCCTCCCCAACTTGAACATAGTTCCTACGTCTCCTGTTCGTATGTATGTATGACCGTCCGTATTTCGTAAGGTACGAAACAAATCCCAGATCAAAAACATGGATTCGTGATCAGCGTATCGGATATGGTCAGGTGTATCCAATTTTCAGCGAAATCGAGATGCCTCAAATATCAAACTACATTTCGAATAAATCTGCTCCTAGTTTGACGGTGGTGTACGAAGACTCATACGTTTCAATGGTTGGTTTGTTTAGTATTCAAAGCGCCAGAAATTGTCTCGAAAAAATGTGCCATACTTTGGCAGCGTAAAGGATTTCTATATAGCTCTCTAGAGCTCAATATGACGTCATCATACCAAATTTAAACAACTTAATTTTTATCAAGTTAAGTGTCGTTTTCGAGAAAAAACATATCACCATCGTTTTCAGCAGCACTTACTTCCTATTTTCGGGTACAACCGGCGTATATTTGACAACTACAACCGGCGTATATTTGACAACTTTCAGAAAGGTGGCAATGTCCCTTTAAGGTTAGGAACTCCAAATTTTAACTCCATGCGGAATTCAATTTTATGAAAAGTTCCAAAATAAATTCCATGGGTCTGCTCTTAGCCGTTCGGGAGATATCTGCGAAAAATCTGAGGGGTGGGCAGAATCTCCCCCCTCCCTGCCACTAATAGGGTTAAGTGTCTGTCAGAGGGTCTCTCTCCTTGGCGGTAATTGCTGGCCCCAGGGCCCAATCCCTTCATAAAATATTAACTTTCAAGCGGGCTACATGTTTAGCTAGCTAGTCTGCCGAGTTCCGAAACAGGCGGCGCGAACGCAAGGATTAAATACACGCAGACAAAAGTGGGGGTTATTTGTTCCCCCATTTCAGCTGACCCCCCCCCCCCCCCCCCCCCCCACACACACACACACACTAAAAAATTATCGGCGACGCCCCTGCGAGTTGGTATGAGACAGTAGCATACCCAGTATTCTCTCCAGGAGGGGGAAATTTTTTTACGGCACTTCAGTCAAGAGTCGAGTCGAGTCTTTTTTAAAACAGCACTTGAGTCAATAATTGATTCGATTCATTGCTTTTTAAACGGCACTTCTCAGATTGGAACTTCTCAGCCTCTCAGCACTTCATAGCACTCCACTCCGTTTGGGGGAGGCCAAAGACTCAGGCACTGGCGGATCTAGGGTTAGAGTTTGGAGGGGTGCAATAGCCAAGCCTCAGGTAACTCCTTTTCCTGGTTGCACATCTCGGTATGATGCAAAATGTTGAAATGAAGGTAGTTTTTCATATACATTAGCCTCGGATAGTAAATCACGATGGCCGGTCGCAGTCTGCGCTCGATAGTACATATGATAATAATAACTGTAGTCTGTATACATGCCTATGTACCGAACTGTAACAAACAACTGGTAACGGTGCAAATGGCTTCAAAGTAGCAAGAGGCAGACCGACATTTCCGCGCATAAATGGTCCCTGTGGATCTGGAGGAGCCTGGGGGAGATGGCTTGGGGAGATAGTCCTGGCCTGGTCCCCACTATTAGCTCTTCGGACCAACAAGTTGGGCACCGCTGGAACAGCTTCCGGTTGCCGAAGTCCGCGTCTTTGCGTTCGCGTCGCCTTTTTCGGAACTCGGCAGACAAGCTAAACATGTAGCCCGCTTTAAAGATAATATTTTATGAAGAGAGTTGGCCCTGGGGCCAGCAATTACCGCCAAGGAGAGCCTCTGCAAGACACTTAATGGAATTAATTTTCCAAATTTGTATATGCAATTGCGAAACTTGTGTCATGCCGCGAAGCGGCGCGAAATTTTTCAGTTTTTGACTGTGGCTAGCTTGATTTTGACTGCTGCAATTTTGGGATGCCCAGTACCGTTCTAAAAACGCAAATATAGCATGCATTAGATTTCACGTCTTGGGGGGGGGGGGGGGGGCAAAAAATAGTTTGGCCCCCTTAAACAGGCTTGGGGGGGGGGGGGGCATGGCCCCGTTCGCCCCCCCCCCTGGATCCGCCCTTGCCTGGAAATGTTGCAAAAGGCATTGTTCAGGCTAAAACACACATTTTTTCCCTCAAAATATACACTTGTAACATAACTTATTTATCTAACGGCGACGAATTCAAATTGCCGCTCTAGTCAACAACAGGCAAAAGAACGCAAAACGCTCGACGGGGCTGGCCACGACTGGACCAGAGCACCAGTGACGTCGTCGCTAAGGCTTAGCCGCTCTGCAGCCGATACATGGGGAATCCCGGGATGACACCCCCTGGCCTTGAGAGTTTCTTGTGGTTTTTGACGTTGTGTGATGTTGAGCCTGCAATTCTTCACACATTATAATTATAGCTAATAGCCCAATAGGTATGTCTAGATTATATTGTTTGTTTTCTTTCATTATAGCTGGACATTTCTGAACTGTCATGATTGTGCAGCATAGTTCAGTTTTTCAACAAAATTCATGGAATTATTTTATTTTGTTTGATTAAAATAGCCATCTTAAATATGCCTGTGTAATATATTTAATATGGCTATTTGTGCTTTTCGAGTCATCTTTACGATACATATGTATGATCAAGCATATTTGGATGCAGAATGGAGTCCATGGACTTAAATCAGAATCAGTGGAATTGGATTCAGAATAAAGCTTTTTAGGTGCCCCGGAAGCAGAATTGATTCCTCTAGGAAAATATTTATTGGAATCAGATTCAGAATCAGATCCATTTGGCTTGGTATGGAATCGGAATTGATTCCGCTGAAGCGGAATCAAGCACAAGTCTGGACCAGGGACATAGTCAAGGAGGGGAGGGGGGGGGGGGCTGAGCGAAACAAAATGTACACTAGATAGAATCAGACTGGTTATTGATTTGACACCGATTGAATCAATTGGAATAGTTAATTCAAAATTCCTTGACTCAAAAGATAATTGATTCACCACCATATCTTTTCATTCATGAATCGTGATTGAATCAAAACCTGCATCAAATCAAGCCTGATTGAATCAAAAGATTTAACGATTCTTAACGATTCAAGTACACTGGTAAATTGTGCAAATATATGTTGTCCCAATGGCTACATTCATGTATACTGAAATAGTATTGCTGTATCAATGTTTTAGTGATCATATATATGTATGTTTCCATTTTGATTGATTTGACATAAATTCATCATATATTTACATGTTGAATCAAACGTGAATCGATTAAAATATTTGTTTTTTCTTTGAATCGGAAAGAATCAACTACAATTTTTTTTATCTGTGAATCGAACAGATTTAATCATTCAGATTCCAAAATAAATCATGATTGAATCATTCCAAAGAAGTTGAATCAATAACCAGTCTGGATAGAATAAGATTATCTGACGACCCGACCCCCGTCAACAACATATGTCTGAGGAGCAAACATTTGTTTATACCACTGACGCCCCCCCCCCCCTGGCAAGAAAAAATCCTGGTTATGTGCCTGGTCTGGACTTCAAGAGCCCTCAACCGAAAGAAGTTAAATTGTATATTTCCTGTATTATACAATATTGAACCCCTGGGAAATGGGAAATTAATGTGTGAAACAGGTGGCATACTTAAATACAAATTTGCTGACTAATCAAAGGATAAAATCACACTAGAAACACACAGGGTGTAGCAATTGACTATGCAGCCAAATAATTTTTAACTGTTGACATGCACCATACTGTGTATTTTTACAAAAGGAATAATAATGTTTTGCTTTGCAGATTTCTCCGTACAGGAAAGTAGGGCTCGCACTAAAAGCCGGTGTTTTCACAGCAGTTGGCTGCCGGGGACTGCTGCTGACCAGGCTGTTATGCCGCTGCAAGCAAATGGTACCAGTTAACATAAAATATGTATGTATTTATTTATAAATAAATAAATACATAATTTGTAAAAGTCATTTATAAAATAATAAATGTATTTATAAATAAATATTTAGCATTAACTGGTACCATTTGCTTGCAACGTCATAACACCCTGGCTCACTCCGCTAGTGAGCCAGGATGTTATGACGTTGCAAGCAAATGGAACCAGTTAACGCTAAATATGTATGTATTTATAAATCAATCAATAAATGCATATTTAGCATTAACTGGTGAAGCTGGAGTTTACACAGCAGTTAGACGCCAGGGACCGCCCCTGGCGTCCAACTGCTGCAAAAACTCCAGCTTTACCAGTTAATGCCTAAATATTTATTTATTTATAAATATATATATATATATATATATATATATATATATATATATATATATATATATATATATATATATATATATATATATATTTAGCGTTAACTGGTACCATTTGCTTGCAACGTCATAACATCCTGGCTCACTACGGTCCCCACGATTGGTAGTCAGTAGTCCCTGGCAGCCAACTGCTGTAAAAACTCCAGCTTTTAGTGTGACCCGAAAGTAGAACCCTATGCGGAATATGTTTATCATTGCTAACACTGACCTATTTCTCTCTCTAAAAATGCAGTTACATATGTAGGATTTTGTCCAACTTAAATTCAGTAAATATTTGGCTATTTAATGTATAAATTAAATTGGTTTGGTATTCAGTCAGGTTGGCTACCCTTCAATCGGTATTGGTTTGGTTGTGTTTTGACATGTATACTAAATGGATATTCAATGTAACTTTTATTCCAGTTCTTTTTCATTATTGTTATAATACACGATGTGTGCATCTATCTGATAGTGTGAAATGGAAATGGGTTGATGGATAACCGCTATCACATTTGTATTAAGCTATACCTGCCTGAAAGCTGCCCGGCCAGTAAATGAAGTCAATATTAATTATAATAGAGTTAATAAAAACCACAGCCTCATACTATGTAATATATTAATACAAAAATGAGACAAAAGAGACGACATTTTCAGGCATGGCCCATCTTCAGGTCTGACATTTACGACACTTGTTTTTTTAAACATCATTCTAACGTTCGCAAACACTCGAACACATCTTCTTCTTTGAGAAACAAAGAGGATTAATTAATATCAATTAATCAATATTAATTAATAAAAAACTCACAAAAGTGGCCATCTTCTACTGTATGCAATATGCATGATAGGCAGCTTGATACATGTTTTAATTTTAAGTATGCTGCTCCTTGCATAAGAAGTCAAGAATTTAGTGGATGTTAACGCAGATAATTGTACGACTGACGTCCTTAAATAGCAATGATTGCAGAAATAAAACATTATTGCAATCATGTGCCAAAGCCCTTCCACCTTTGAAATTATTTGTAATTCCCTATGACAACAAATAGAAGGAATTAACATCAAAACAGCATTGCCGCCACTCCCCCAACATACTTCGTAAGACGTTCCTGGCGCACCAGTACTGCAATATCAACTACAATCATGTCATCTAATTGATATTTCAACAGGGAAACATCATACACAATGCAAATTATTAGTTATATTATATTACTCACTTATATCGGCCTTTCCGCCATCACGAAGCCACACAGCGAGGACGTCGGGCACGCCGAAATGGGCGCGGAGACGCGGTTTTCAAAATGACGCCAGTTGAGGCAGCGTCTGCACATCGTGCCCGCTGGGCCGCTGGCACAAAACCAATTGTTACTTAATAGTTAGTAACCTACAAACTGAATGCTCCGTGCGAACGAACGGTTACTTCCCCTACAAACGCAGTGCTTGGTGCGTACAAGTTGATTTGTTTGCTCCCAGCTGTTATACAAGCATGTACTTTGTAGTATGCAACCAGTACAAGCTAACCATTGGTGAACAAAACACCCGCCCGTCTAACTTAGAAAGCTTGTATTCAAACAAGGCATAAACAAGGGAAACCGTCTTTGGAATTGTGTCCTAACTACTACATGTGCAAACACATGACATGTGCTCGTCACCGAACGAGTCAGCTACCACCTTGACCCTCGTTTTCGTAGATGTAAATGGTATCCGTACTAGGATACGACTATCCACCATTACACAAGACTTGTCAATTTGGTTTACAGTGTATATGGTTTTCTGACCATAGTGGATTTCCAAAAGGTATTATTAAGCAATGGGACAGAAAAGGGCTAAGTTTTATTTGCGATTTATTTCATCCTTCTTCTGGCCAGTTATACTCAAAGGAAAATAT
>JAXIVJ010012903.1:5000-20000 GCA_036785665.1 Chirona hameri | reverse complement strand
AGTGCTAGAAAGACGCGGAAAAGGGCGTTCGAAATCTCTCGACAAGCACAATTGAAGGTACTTCAAATATCGTTTTCCTCAAGTCAATATTGAGGTCACCCGAGGTCATCAAATGTCAGATTTTCCAGTTTTAGGACTTCGCTCCAGAAACTCCCAGATATCACAGGAACTATGATAGCTAGGCAGAAACGGAAAAAACAATGGAAAGCTCTTGCAAAAATGCAATCGTTGAAGTGTCCTTAGATTTAAGCTCAGGTCAATAGTTTAGGCTCCAGAGCTCACCAAATGTCAAAAGGCTATTTTTGTTTTACCAAACAGTTTATCACGAATAACTTTTTACCTAATAAAGACAATGCAATAATTTTGACGCCATGGTGTTTCTCTCGTCAAGGTGCTTCGACTCATATTAGTGTTCACTAGGTTAGGTCAACTTACATATGTGACCTCATGTCAAGGTCAAGTGGTGACCTAAGTAGGTGATGTTGCATAGGGGAATATGTGCCGTGACGAGACAAACACATCGGTTTCGGTTTCACTTCTCTATCGTCATTATGTCGAGAGTTATTGCCATAAAACTGTTGGTGACCTCGGATGACCTCGGCTGATCCTGTAGGGATCACTGAACAAAAATGGCACCTAGGTCATCAAGTATGGCCTATAATAACCTGATCGAGAAGGAATTATACTGCTATCTTGCGTATCCTTGGAATAGGAAGCATTTCAATATATCCCCTTTGACATATAATGGCTGAAATAAAAAATCCAAGACAAATTAATTGTAGATGTTATGACCTTATGAAATCCTGTAAGTGTAAAATCGATCATCCACAAACTGTGACTGGGGTACGACCACAAGTTCTTTTGGAGGTGGGGTCACGTGACCTGGTCTGGTGACCTGACCTGAGATGACTCGAGTTTTTGTTTTACATAATGTGGACAATTGATGCCCAAACAGCTGTGCCAAAAACGGCGGCGCGCAGCGCCGCCGTTTTCCCGCTATTCGCGAAAACCCTGAGGGAGGTGTCTAAACACGCCCCCTCCCCCCCCCCCTCCGGTGCGGCGCGGGTTAAAATATAGGGATGATGTGAGCGTGGAGCCAGGTGTTAGGGCATTCATGTGAAGCAAAAAATGACTCGAGCTGAGCTGGGGTCATTTTTGTATGTGCTATTTTTGGTCGGGGCCACCCAAAACACTTTTACCACTCCTGTATATGCCTTGACCGAAAATTGCCCAACATATCTGTGGCTGACCGACCGAAGTCCAAATCGGAATCGGACTATTTTCGGACGTCCAAAAAATTGGACTCCGATTTATATAACTAATCTGCACCGCTCCACCTGTCCATAAGATCTGCAATTGCAGCACCCGTCTGAACCAACCATGCCCAGCCGGGCACCAACTTGGCACGGTGCCAGCTCGACCCGACAGTCACAAGACGCCTCTCGTCCGTCGTCACAGACCCGGCTCGAGCTGACCTTTGGCCCTACTATCCGGGCTGGTCTCGTAGCTCGCAAGCCACGTGCTCTGCCGGGGGCCTCGCGGCTGCGACCACGGCCGGGCTGGGGCGTGGGGGTGGGTGGGTGGGTGGGGGTACTCTATACGACGTATAGTGGAGTACTACGCAGTGAGTAGCCAAGAGTCTGGGTATATAGCCAGGAGTATTGACAGTTGTGTGGCCAGGAGTAGTATACACAGTTGAGTGGCCAGGAGTAGTATATACAGTTGTGTGGCCAGGAGTAGTATATACAGTTGAGTGGCCAGGAGTATTGCCAGTTGTGTGGCCAGGAGTAGTATACACAGTTGTGCGGCCAGGAGTATTGACAGTTGTGTGGCCAGGAGTAGTATACACAGTTGTGTGGCCAGGAGTAGTATACACAGTTCAGTGGCCAGGAGTAGTATACACAGTTGTGTGGCCAGGAGTAGTATATACAGTTGAGTGGCCAGGAGTAGTGACAGTTGTGTGGCCAGGAGTAGTATACACGGTTATGTGGCCAGGAGTAGTATACACAGTTGAGTGGCCAGGAGTAGTATATACAGTTGATTGGCCAGGAGTAGTATACACAGTTGAGTGGCCAGGAGTAGTATATACAGTTGAGTGGCCAGGAGTATTGACAGTTGTGTGGCCAGGAGTAGTATACACAGTTGAGTGGCCAGGAGTAGTATATACAGTTGTGTGGCCAGGAGTAGTATACACAGTTGTGTGACCAGGAGTAGAATACACAGTTGAGTGGCCAAGAGTAGTATACACAGTTGTGTGACCAGGAGTATTGACAGTTGTGTGGCCAGGAGTAGTATACACAGTTGTGTGGCCAGGAGTATTGACAGTTGTGTGGCCAGGAGTAGTATACACAGTTGTATGGCCAGGAGTAGTATACACAGTTGAGTGGCCAGGAGTAGTATACACAGTTGTGTGGCCAGGAGTAGTATATACAGTTGAGTGGTCAGGAGTAGTGACAGTTGTGTGGCCAGGAGTAGTATACACAGTTATGTGGCCAGGGGTAGTATACACAGTTGAGTGGCCAAGAGTAGTATATACAATTGTGTGGCCAGGAGTAGTATACACAGTTGAGTGGCCAAGAGAAGTATATACAGTTGAGTGGCCAGGAGTAGTATGCACAGTTGAGTGGCCAGTAGTAGTATACACAGTTGAGTGGCCAGGAGTAGTATACACAGTTGAGTGGCCAGGAGTAGTATATACAGTTGAGTGGCCAGGAGTATTGACAGTTGTGTGGCCAGGAGTAGTATACACAGTTGTGTGGCCAGGAGTAGTATACACAGTTGTGTGGCCAGGAGTATTGACAGTTGTGTGGCCAGGAGTAGTATACACAGTTGAGTGACCAGGAGTAGTATACACAGTTCAGTGGCCAAGAGTAGTATACACAGTTGAGTGACCAGGAGTAGTATACACAGTTGAGTGGCCAGTAGTAGTATACACAGTTGAGTGGCCAGTAGTAGTATACACAGTTGAGTGGCCAGTAGTAGTATACATAGTTGAGTGGCCTGGAGTAGTATACTCAGTTAAGTGGCCAGGAGTAGTATACACAGTTGAGTGGCCAGGAGTAGTATATACAGTTGAGTGGCCAGGAGTAGTGACAGTTGTGTGGCCATGAGTAGTTTACACAGTTGTGTGGCCTGTAGCAGTGACAGTTGTGTGGCCAGGATTAGGATACACAGTTGAGTGGCCACGAGTAGTATACACAGTTGAGTGGCCAGGAGTAGTATACACAGTTGAGTGGCCAGTAGTAGTTTACACAGTTGAGTGGCCAGGAGTAGTATACACAGTTGAATGGCCAAGAGTAGTATATACAGTTGAGTGGCCAGGAGTAGTGACAGTTCTGTGGCCAGGAGTAGAATACACAGTTGTGTGGCCTGGAGTAGTGACAGTTGTGTGGCCAGGATTAGGATACACAGTTGAGCGGCCACGAGTAGTATACATAGTTGAGTGGCCAGGAGTAGTATACACAGTTGAGTGGCCAAGAGTAGTATATACAGTTGAGTGGCCAGGAGTAGTGACAGTTGTGTGGCCAGGACTATTATACACAGTTGTGTGGCCAGGAGTAGTATACACAGTTGAGCGGCCAAGAGTAGTATACACAGTTGTGTGGCCAGGAGTATTGACAGTTGTGTGGCCAGGAGTAGTATACACAGTTGTGTGGCCAGGAGTATTGACAGTTGTGTGGCCAGGAGTAGTATACACAGTTGTGTGGCCAGGAGTAGTATACACAGTTGAGTGGCCAGGAGTAGTATACACAGTTGTGTGGCCAGGAGTAGTATATACAGTTGAGTTGTCAGGAGTAGTGACAATTGTGTGGCCAGGAGTAGTATACACAGTTGAGTGGCCAAGAGTAGTATATACAGTTGAGTGGCCAGGAGTAGTGACAGTTGTGTGGCCAGGAGTAGTATAAACAGTTGTGTGGCCAGGAGTAGTATACACAGTTGAGTGGCCAGGAGTAGTATACACAGTTGAGTGGCCAAGAGAAGTATACACAATTGTGTGGCCAGGAGTAGTATACACAGTTGAGTGGCCAAGAGAAGTATATACAGTTGAGTGGCCAGGAGTAGTATACACAGTTGAGTGGCCAGTAGTAGTATACACAGTTGAGTGGCCAGGAGTAGTATACACAGTTGAGTGGCCAGGAGTAGTATATACAGTTGAGTGGCCAGGAGTATTGACAGTTGTGTGGCCAGGAGTAGTATACACAGTTGTGTGGCCAGGAGTATTGACAGTTGTGTGGCCAGGAGTAGTATACACAGTTGAGTGACCAGGAGTAGTATACACAGTTGAGTGGCCAAGAGTAGTATACACAGTTGAGTGACCAGGAGTAGTATACACAGTTGAGTGGCCAGGAGTAGTATACACAGTTGAGTGGCCAGTAGTAGTATACACAATTGAGTGGCCAGTAGTAGTATACACAGTTGAGTGGCCAGGAGTAGTATACACAGTTGAGTGACCAGGAGTAGTATATACAGTTGAGTGGCCAGGAGTAGTATACACAGTTGAGTGGCCAGGAGTAGTATATACAGTTGAGTGGCCAGGAGTAGTGACAGGTGTGTGGCCAGGAGTAGTTTACACAGTTGTGTGGCCTGGAGTAGTGACAGTTGTGTGGCCAGGATTAGGATACACAGTTGAGTGGCCACGAGTAGTATACACAGTTGAGTGGCCAGGAGTAGTATACACAGTTGAGTGGCCAGTAGTAGTTTACACAGTTGAGTGGCTAGGAGTAGTATACACAGTTGAATGGCCAAGAGTAGTATATACAGTTGAGTGGCCAGGAGTAGTGACAGTTCCGTGGCCAGGAGCAGTATACACAGTTGTGTGGCCTGGAGTAGTGACAGTTGTGTGGCCAGGATTAGGATACACAGTTGAGTGGCCAGGAGTAGTATACACAGTTGAGTGGCCAGGAGTAGTATACACAGTTAAGTGGCCAGGAGTAGTATACCCAGTTGAGTGACTCTACTACGTCGTGTCCCGGGTGGTGTTGTGTTGCCGTACGTGATTGGGTGAGGTACAGCGGAGTCCTCAGTTGCCGGGCCTCTGAAAATCCGGCCTGTGGTCCGGGAGGGTATGCTATGGCCTATGACCCGTTTCAAGCTGCATGTTATGTGAACATCCGGCCTGTGGTCCGGGGGTGTATGCTATGGTTTATAACCCGTTTCAACCTGCATGTTATGTGAACATCCGGCCTGTGGTCCGGGAGTGTATGCTATGGCCTATGACCCGTTTCAACCTGCATGTTATGTGAACATCCGGCCTGTGGTCCGGGGGTGTATGCTATGGCCTATGACCCGTTTCAACCTGCATGTTATGTGAACATCCGGCCTGTGGTCCGGGGGTGTATGCTATGGCCTATGACCCGTTTCAACCTGCATGTTATGTGAACATCCGGCCTGTGGTCCGGGGGTGTATGCTATGGCCTATGACCCGTTTCAACCTGCATGTTATGTGAACATCCGGCCTGTGGTCCGGGGTGTATGCTATGGTTTATAACCCGTTTCAACCTGCATGTTATGTGAACATTGCGCAATGACTTGTTTTTGGTTATTTTTGGTTATTGTTACATAAACAGCTGACGGACTTCTTGGTGACGGTTTTGTGTTTGTCAATTGACATTACAATTAAAGGTGCATTCTCTATTACTACATGATAGGTATTTACACATACAATTTGAATGTCGCTGTTCACTCAGGATTTATCATAGAAACAGCCGATCGAGTGATTCAGAGAGCATTTTCTGTCGATGGAAAGTTGTGTAAAGGAAAGTATCTCCTGTGGGTTGATATCAATTATCAGGCCGGTAAGTGGGAATATGACGGTTATCAAGAAGGTGGAGATGATATAAAAGGGGATTTTTTTGGGGGGGCCTATGAGAGATTGTAACATTGTGCCTATGAGCGTTGCATGGGAGCATCTCCTTACGACTGCTGACCAGTCTCCCGTCCCCTCGAGTGGTGCAGCTTCTGCAGATAAAGGAAGGCAAGGAAGTAACCGATCAAATCGAATCTCCTGAAAATGAGGGACGGCAATGATACACCGGATTAGTATCCTTTTATCAGTCATCCTTGAGGTGACTTTGGTGGATCCATCTAGCTTTGAAACATGAAGCGTGTTCCCCGCATGGGCCCGTCACTTTCGTAGCATTTGTCATGATAGTGTAGTCGTGGGGTTACGTTTCAGTATATCTTGAAGGACGTCCAACCGAAACTGGACGGATCGGAGCTACCAGGTGTCTAGGATAATATGTTCATCTGACAAAAAACTTTCGACCACAATGGCCTAAGATGATACGTCTTCCCAATGTACCCCAGACGGACGCCTTTCAACCATGCGTCAGTGATTCACGAGGATTGCAACTCTCACCCAGTGGAGCTCCTTTTCAGGGCCCCTGGGTTGAGAGCGCCCTCTTTGATGGAAACGGTTTCTCTGAGACCCGCGAGAAGATGCCACCTTTCACCCGATGTTTTCTCAGCTTATCTAAACCGATTGCCACCGTATTCTTCCGAGTTAGCCTGCCGCCATCTGAGAAAGTCCCATAGAATCTTCGACCTAATTTCGCGCGCTTTTCTAGATTGTCGCGGGCTTGCAGGCGGCACGTGCAGCCCTGAAGCTACGCACTCTCAGCACTGCAGGCCGCCGAGGTCCGAGGTCCGCTATCTTGACCACAGCTCAAGGCCGTCCGGGAAACGTCGAGTAGGCAGACATACGCGATACTAGCAACGTCACTCACACCACAGCCGTCACCCCCAGCGTTTCCCGCCATTTCTCTCTGCGGCTCTGATTGGTGGCTCGGCCCGGTGGAACTGAGTTGCGGTGCTGCCATCTATGATCTGCGAGTCGTACTATTTACGGGTTTGTGCACTTGCAGATCACCTGGGACCAGTGGCGGCGGAAGAGGGGGAGGGGCAGTTGCCCCCCAAAAACTCAGCCGAGGGGCGCTTTGTGTTTGGCAGGGGCTGTTGGCCTGCCAGGGTGCGCTCTGGCCACCTGAGAAGGGGCGCTCTGGCCGCCTGAGAGGGGGCGCTCTGGCCGCCTGAGAGGGGGCGCTCTGGCCGCCTGAGAGGGGGCGCTTTGGGAGCCTGAGAGGGGGTGCCTGAGAGGGGGCGCTCTGGCCGCCTGAGAGGGGGCGCTCTAGTCGCCTGAGAGGAGCGCTCTGGCCGTCTGAGAGGGGCGCTCTGGCCGCCTGCGAGGGGCGCTCTGGCCGCCTGAGAGGGGCGCTCTAGCTGTCTGAGAGGGGGCGCTCTGGTCGCCTGAGAGGGGCGCTCTGGCCGTCCGGGAGGGGCCCTCTGGTCGCCTCAGAGGGGGCGCTCTGGCCACCTGAGAGGGGGCGCTCTAGCCGCCTGAGCGGGGGCGCTCTGACCGCTTGAAAGGGGCGCTCTCGCCGCCTGAGAGAGGGCCATCTGGCTGCCTGAGAGGGGGCGTCCTGGACGCCTGAGAGAGGGGGGGGGGCGTCCTGGACGCCTGAGAGGGGGGGGGGGCTCTGGCCGCTTGAAAGGGTTCGCTCTAGCCGCCTGAAAGGGGGCGCTCTAGCCGCCTGAGAGGGGCGCTTTGGCCGTCTGAGTGGGGGCGCTCTGGCCGCCTGAGAGGGGGCGCTCTGTCCGCCTGAGGGGACTCTTTGGCGCCTGTGGGGCGCTCTGGCCGCCTGTGTTTGAAGGCCTCATGGATTTGAAAGGAAATAGTATCCGTTCATGAAAACACATGCTAATTTGGATGAAGCAATATGCCAAACGTTTATATTTGATACTCAAAAGTGTATACTTCAACAGACCATAATTTAGCAGACTTGTAAATCGTGAGGTAGCAGCAAGGTCGATTGAAACCCTGGCGGATATTTCTATACAAATATATTATTTAATGATCGGCAAGGCAAGCAAACATCTACTTTCGTTAGACAAAACGGTTGTGTATATACATGCGAAGTTAAAGTTGCATCCGATTTTATCCAGTTTATGAAACACTTGTTTATGTTCCACTTCAAATTTTATATGACCTTTCACGCATTCCTATTTCAAACCCAGGATGAACCATATAACATGCTACAAGCGTTTTGTGAAAAATACAGATTTGGATCGGTTGAAACGGTTTCGTTAGAACGTTTTTTTTCTTCAGCGTTTGTACGTGTTGTTGGAACGTTTTTTTCTCCGTATATTTTGTGGATCCGTTGGAACGGTTTCGTTAGCACGTTTTGTCATCCTTCCTACGTGTTGTTGGAACGGCTTTTCTCCGTATAATTTGACAATGCAAGGGGCGGCGCTGGTGGGGCCGCATTTGGTTGGAAGCATTCGTACGTGGATCCGTTGGAACGTGTTTTTTTAATCTCGTTCGAACGTTTTTTTTCAGCGTTCGTACGTGTTGTTGGAATGTTCTTTCTCCGTATTTTTGACAATTGCAAGGGCGGGGCCGTGTAAATACATCGGACAGCCTAATTACGCCGTAGGGTAGGTTTTATCTATGAGATGGTCTGGGGGTCCAGGGGTGGCGACAGCCCCACCGGTAGGTCGCAGCGCAGCGAGCGAATGTGAATGGAGCGTTCCAAATGTGGGTCCCTGTCCCTGTGGCCGTAATTGCTGTAATGCTTAGATCAGGTTCGATTACGTTATAACAATTTTGTAATCACAATGTTTTAATGACAATTTTGTAATTCTAATTTTGTAATTACAATTTTGTGATTACAATTGTGTAAATTCCACTCCCTTTTGGTGGATTCGAGAAAGGAGAGCATGAACAATTTAAAGGGAAATATTCGCCTTTTCCCGCAAAAATGGAGTTGTCACTTGAAATCGACAGACGACCAAAATATATTGTAAATTGGTCACATGTTGCACATAAACATTCCTACTGAAAGATATTTCAAGTTAAAGTTGATAAGCGTTCCACGCTCATAAAGGTCGGTACTCACAAGTACTTGGTAACGAATTCACTGTCCGAGCGAAAATTAGCCTGCCTACGCATTAGTATTTATCACGAAGGCATATAATTGTCATGCACTCTATCTTTTGCGAATATGTACCAAACTTGTATGAACAGTCAACATGCATTTGCAAAAAAACGTGTTTTGAAGTCGGCGGTTTAGCTTGGCCCCGGACGGCGAACTATTTAGTGTTCACGACTTATTTTTTTGGAAATAAATTATTATATGTTTTTTCCCATCAATTTTCAACAAACAGGTATTTAATATATTTCAATGCACACATGCAACAGTTATCTAAACCGTTTATCCATAATCAATCAAACGTTTCAGAAAACCGTGATGCATTCCGCGGATTAACTTGACCAGGACGGCGACGTATTTAGTGTATGCGATTTGTTTCATTGACCAATCAGGGACGTTGTCACGCTTCTTGGAGCACTTACTTCATTTCTGGCCCTATGACTTGTTTACAAATAACATTTAAACCAGAGATAGTGATGGATCATACTGTTCGTCACCATATGTCAGTACATATTTTTTATTTCCCATAATGTATTTTTTTTAAATAGAAAAAAGTTGTTATTTTACTTTTAAATTGAGGCACGATCAATTTGAAACCATAATGTCACAGAAAATGCAGATAAATAAATCAAGGTGAATATTTTACTTTAATACATGTTATTGTTTGTATGTAGTTTGTCCCAGGGAAGCGACATTTACCTTTTACATATCTATTCAGTTGAACGTTCTTAAAATTATGCATACTAGGGTATAATCACGGTACAACTATTGAATGTGTTACTCATTATTGGGACACAGTCAATGCGCATGTGTGTTCCCGTACCGTTTCATATTTCAAACCTGTTTTAGGTTTACCAGAGCGCGCCCGCTCGGTCATCGCCCAAAAAGGCATTTTACTGGTATAATATTGTGGCCTAAACCCGAGGAGATATCATTTCGCGCCATTTTTTTTGTTTTGGGGGGGGGCGCCTTGCCCGAGGGGGCGCCCTGGACTTTTTTTGCCCCCATCCGAAAATACCTTCCGCCGCCACTGCCTGAGACAGTGTAAATGAGTCCGTTTCACCAAGGTACCGACGGAGTTGTTTACTCCGGCGCAGTTTGCGTTGCTGGCGTAAACAATCAAGGGTGTTTTAAAAATTGAAGTGTATTGAAAGCATTATAATAAACATTTGTTTTTAACGCAATTATTGAAATTGGAATCATAAAAATATTTAAAAAATAAAAATAAAATAAATAATGTTAAAATATCGTTTCTTAGTAAATAAACAACAAATATTTTCTGGACCCAGGCGAAAGCCATTAGAGCTGCCATTATCGAACCCACGTATCCGGTGTGAGAATTTAAAGCCCGCACGTATGTGGGTTTAATGAAAAGCTCGCGTGATTCTTGTTTTTTGTTCTTATTTAATGAATACATTACTAGTAAATCAAATTAATAATACGCTTTCTATTGCATGTGAACAGTCATGGCAATAATGCCGATAGAACCACCAACAGAAATCCTCGTCTCAAAAATGAATCGGACATATTGCCACTTGCCAGCACGGAACGCAAAACGATGCGAGACAGATTTACTTTATATATACATGTAATCCAGGCCCGGATCCAGGCAGAGGGCGCTGGGGTCCCCCCCCCCTGAGCCCCCGGGTCCCGCCCATGTCGTGCCATACAAACGCGCCTGTTGGGCGCAACTTTTTGTATGTCGCCCCCCCCCCTGACTGAAATCCTGGATCCGCGCCTGTAACCTGCCACCGTCGAAACTTTTGCCCGCATCTTCATTTGAGGTCGGCCAAAGCATTGTTTGTCGATTGTGTTTGCGTATTAGATCCGGCGAATTCGACCGTCTCTCCTTCCGCACCATGCGGAAGGAGAGTCACTGGCCGGAGGGGCGCCGTCACTCGCCGAAGAGGGACAGTCACTAGTCGGAGTCGGAGGGGCGCCGTTGCTGACTGGAGGGGCGCTGTCACGGGCCGGAGAGGCGCCGCCCTCACTGGCCGGGGCGCAGTGGCCGGGGGCGCCGTCACTGGCCGCAAAAGTGACGTTACTGGCCGGGGAGCGTCCTCACTGGCCGGAGTGGCGCAATCACTGGCCAGAGGGGCGTCGTGACCGATCGGAGGGGCGCCAGCTTTGCATGGGCGCCTCGGGTCCAAAGGACCAGGTCATGACCTGCATGACCTGATACTCGGTACGCCACTGCATGATGCAATGCATAAAATATGAATCCAATCCATTACGGACTCATATGGGCTATGGCATGAATCATGCGTATTTACTGATCTAATTGTGGTTAGTGTGAAACAGTCCAGTGTATAGATGGCAGCACATAAAACAGATGAGAAACTAAGATGATGACACGTCATGATGACGCGTCATGATGACACGTCATGATGACACGTCTTGATGACATTTCATGACACGTCATGATGACGCGTCATGATGACACGTCATGATGACACGTCATGATGACACGTCATGATGACACGTCATGATGACACGTCTTGATGACACGTCATGATGACACGTCATGATGACACGTCATGATGACACGTCTTGATGACACGTCATGATGACACGTCATGATGACACGTCATGATGACACGTCATGATGACACGTCATGATGACACGTCTTGATGACACGTCATGATGACACGTCATGATGACACGTCATGATGACACGTCTTGATGACACGTCATGATGACACGTCATGATGACACGTCATGATGACACGTCATGATGACACGTCTTGATGACGCGTCATGATGACACGTCATGATGACACGTCATGATGACGCGTCATGATGACACGTCATGATGACACGTCATGATGACACGTCTTGATGACACGTCATGATGACAGATGGCTTATCTAATAGGAAGTTCACTGACAACAAATTGATGTGTTCAGCCACGCCACCAAAACACACAAACTCAGACACTGACGCCTTTATTGATCAGCAGTCAGTATAGATGTCAGAAAAAGTGCCTTGAAAATTCCACAATTTGCCTTAATTCGGTGAAAACTCAATGATGATCTTATTCAACACACAGGTACATGGCAGCACTTGTCAAGGCCTCGCTCATAGCTTCAACTGTATCTTACATTGGCCTTCCATCACAGTGTTGCTCCCAATATCCAGTTTGTTCAGCTTTCATCCACTCTTAACTGCAGCTTGGCATGAACAGACATTTTCCTACCAATTTCACTCACCAGCTGCAGGCAACTGATAATGTTTGTTCCAAAAGAAGTCACTTTTCACTGGTCACATTGGTCACATTAGCGTTTGCAAGAGGCAATTGAATATGCTATAATACATGGCAAGCATTCAGCATACCTATACAATAGGCTTAATAAGTTTTGTGTGATGTGATTTTTGACATGACATCAACATTTTTGACATGACATAGATGATTCTGGCTAAATATATTATTACTGGCTAAATATATGAATAACTAATGATTGGAATCAAATGTTGAGGCACTAGCTGACTGAAATGAGATGTCTGAATTTTCAACTTTGACAACCACAGTTTACAAAAGTAATGGATAGGTTTAGGAATGTTGGTCATCATGCACCTATAGATGCATGGTGACCAAAATTTGGGAAGGTGTGTCTCAGTGGGGAAGATTGCAGCGTCAACACATCTATGTCTCGCCACAGTATCTGCTGTAATGCCCAATGTGTGACGGTCATTAGTATTGCATTAGTAATCATATTAGTATTAGCATTGGTAATGCCAGAGAAATAAAACTAACCCCAGGCTTGGCTTGCATTAGCATTTCCTGAGTATTGACATTGGTAAGGGTTAGTTACACCTTAGTTTGCATGAGTTTTACTTTAGGGCGGGCTTAGCATTACATGATTATTACCTTAGTAAGGGTTAGTTTTGCTAGTAAGGGCCTGAGTGTTACTGCCATGAGTTATGACAACTCACGTAAATACTCTGGCAAAACTCATCCTTGTGTGAGTTTCGCCTTGGTATTGCATGATAAATACTAAATAAATGTGAGTTTTACTGTAGTGAGTTTTTACAACTCAGGCAAGGCATGAAATGTGAGCATTTTTTCCAGTGTACATGTTAACCTGGCCAATTCACAGCTTACCTAAAAAACATGAACTCATGGAAATAAAACAACTTGAACTGGTGAACTTGTATGTTTGTGGCTTAATTACCTGTGAGCATGCTTGTGTCTCCCTGTATCATGGTCATTAAATGTTACATGTAATGTTCAAAATATTAGTGTGGCTAATGTACAAAAGAACCACAATACAAATAACCATGAAAAATCACCATAAGTATGATACCCAACTGCCAGTCGGCATTACGCTATCACCTTGCTCACTACTACTGGTCAGAGAAGTCTTGTAAATCATGTTAATTCATTGAAAACAATGCTTGCCATCTATTACAACATTGCACAAATTATATGAGACTACAGTGAATTATAAATCAATTCTTACAAACACATGTATGTCATGAGGTGGTCCACATGGTATTTGAGACACTCAAATTCTGAAGAGATTCAACTAATACTTCAGTTTCTTGCTTCACATAAATATCTTGCTATGCTCTTGAAGTAAGTTTGAATGTAACATCATCACACCAGCCTCTAATATCGCCGCCAGGCTCACAAAATATGCCAGCAAGGCAATCAAAACAACTTTCAAGGCCATCGGAGCACTAAAACAACGCAACAAATCCTTGCGTTGCTTTTTACCGAAAATCAAGGCCCTGAAATATGATTTGACATAAGCTACGCCCTTTTATGAAACGAAAATGCCGTAACTTACGAACAATTCGGTGCTTTGACGTAAATGAAGCGGCGTAGTTTCAATGGCGTAGCTTACGCCGGTTTTTTCTTTATGAAACGGAATTGGCGTAGGCTACGCCAAAATCGGCGTCAACTACGTAGGTTCGTAGGCTACGCCGCTTTATGAAACGAGGCCCTGGTAGGGTAAGAAAGGGGGGGGGGGGTAAGCAATGTGAATTTAAGTTGTAAGTGAAATAGTCACTGTTGACTAGTTGGTAACTTAATAGCGGATAATATACTTATCAAAGGGTCTTGCGCCTCCCCAGTTTGGATCCTAGATGCGCCTATGATGAAGTACAACATGCAAAAAGGAACCAGCTACGATCAGTAACTTATTTATAGTGCTGGGTAGCAACTTTCCTGCGGTTAATATTTTTTTCTCTCTTCTATTTGACCTCCCTTTTTCACTAACCTGGTACCGCCTATGGCGAAAAATATGATTTATAACTGTTTTGTATAATGTCACAATAACACACCATTTCATTTATAAAAACAAACCATAAAAGTGGTTTTATTATGCATTTACTTCACCCCATATTGAGTGGCTTGCACACGCCTATGATTTTTGAATTTTCAAAAGTCACCGCCATATATCAATCTCCAATTAAATATCTATCGATCTACATTAGTTGCGTTAAAATCAAGACAGTTTGTGGAAAGGGAAAAGTTATCATTCATGCCACACAAATCGCAGCCGAGGAGTTAGTATCATTTTTTTATCATTTTTTTTCATAAATTTAGTCCGAATGTTTGTATGGATGGATTTCCGAGGTCAGGACCCACGTTAAGCAGAGCTTGTTGCGCAGGTCCTGACCTCACCACCCGATCGCGCAATTCCTGTTGGCCGGCAGAATTTAGAGACGAAAGTTTTACGTGCCCGACATACCTGGACACGGTCCGCCCCGCTCACTGACGTCACCTGACCTTGAGTGCGACCGCTGCCACCGGCCGCAGGCCATCCCAGTAAGGAGCAAATAGCGAGAGCCGAAGCGACTCGAACCCGGGCTGCCACTACCGGGATAGGTCAGAAGTCCAGCGCTCTCCCACTGAGCTACAGGGGCGGACAATCATGTTGAAGCATACACTACAGCACGCACTAATTCAGGTAAAACACGCTGATTGCGGATACTTCATAATCGTCATTTGTAAGTTAGGTACACAGACATACTTATTGGCAAATGTTTATGGGCCGAATGAAGATGATCCAGAATTCTACCGCACACTTAAGAGTTATTTAGAGTCGTTCAACACCGATCACACGA
>JAXIVJ010012902.1:0-38843 GCA_036785665.1 Chirona hameri | reverse complement strand
ATTGACCTTAAGGATCTGGCGATGCCATCATAGACTTCAGGGCATAAGAAAACCCTATAGACAAAAAAAAATAAAAAATAAAATGTGGTGGTGTGAACTTGGCAACATTTTGATCGATCTGTCGTGGAATGTCAGAAGGCTAAAAGGAAGAAATTCGTCTAAGTTGACGAAAAATCCCACGGGTGCTTCGCACACGATTGGTAAATAACCAATGCTAGGCATACAAAACCCCGAAGGTATACTCATATTCGGAAGTCCGGCACTCTGGCTCTGATTTCAGACCCAGCTTGTGCTCCAGTTCCGTGCTTTTTTGTTTTACTCAAGTGCCGATACTGGAGTCTGCATGATGTCCACCAGTTATTTTCTAGTGATATTGTTTGGCAAAATGAGCTACCTTTTTTAATAGGGCAAACCTATTAGCTTCAATATATACGGGTGACTACAATGTATCGCTCCTTTTAGCTATCATTTTTGCCTCAGATCTGCCAAAAAAAGTTCGCCCCCCCCCAACTTGAAAATAGTTCCCACGCCCCTGGCTGATAGTGCTAGCCAATCTAGACACCGGGTGGTTCGCCTTTTCTGCGCAATAGATGTCAACAAATTGTGCCTTATATTTGGCAGCACAAAGGATTTCCCTGTTATTAAAAAAAAAACATACGACGTCACCAACCCAACTTCCCGCTTAACACTAAAAGTTGAATATCTTCCAGGATAAACATTTTTTCGGAAAACAGTTCACGAACATGTTCAGCTGACCTCGCCTGACATGTAGACATACAATTAAGTGTGATGCGACAGCTTTAAAAAAAAGTGGGACAGTTAACTCTATTGCCACCAGAATTACGTTAACCTGCGGGGGGCAGATTCTGCCCACCCCCCCCCCCCCCCCAGATATCTCGAGAACCGCTTGGTCGATTTCGATGGGAAAAACGACATTCGATTCGTGATGACAAGATCTCTCTTTTTGGAACCCGACATTTTTGTTTTGTTTAAAAATGTGGGGCCAGGGGACAAAAAAAAACGTTTTTTATGTTTTTTGAAAGGTCATTGCGGCCATGTGGCTCGACCGATTGTCATGCTCTAAGCGTTTTTGAGCTTCAAATGTACTGGTATTTAATATATCAAAAGAAGAAAAAAATCATAGGCGTATTCAGGGAGTGTAAAATGGGGGATTTTCTGGGAAAAATATGTGCTGTTCGTGATTGTTTGGGACGACATGAACGTCACATGTGGGCATTATATGCTGTAATTTGTTAAATTTGATATATTGTGCATAGGCGGATCCAGGAAAAACCATTGGGGGCACCATGCGCGTAACGCTTTTGTCATCTTACAAATTTGAAGTTGGACCTAATTTGAGGGTGGGTAATGGGTATCGCCTCCTATTTTTTATCCCGAGTGCGCCTCTGCCCCAAAAATATGTACAATCCCAGTATCTATGATGCATATTGCATTGAAATTGTTTCTGACGCATTTATTGCACTGCAAACCACGAAGGAAGTATGCGCCGCAAAACAGCATTCGTAACACCCCCCCCCCCCAAAAAAAAAAACAGGAATCTGGAACCGCCTCTGCTGACCGATTTTTTCAAAATTTTGACACAACACGCGTTATTGAATTTTGGGAAAAGTCACAACGTTTCAGGACGTTAGGCCTAACGGTTTAGAAGCGGCAAGTGAGCAAAAAAAACCGAGAGGGGCATAATCTGCCCCCGCAGGGAATAGGGTTAAAGGAAATAGTTCACCTTGGAACATTTTTTCCAAGCACGATTTGATTATATTTTGAAATACAATATATTTTCATATTGTCAAAAATGGCCATACATCGCGCCGATGCAGGATAGAAGGTCGTAAATTATTCATCTTAGCAAAACTATATGCATACTCTCTGAGTCAGAGTCTTGACGTCACACGAATGAACAAAAATGGCTCAGCCAATCAGATTCGAAAGTAGTCGCGTAAGGATAGACTCGCATTAGAGATGTGCCAACCGGCGGCTAGCTTGCTAGCACCAGCTGCAAGCTGATTGGCTGATGGTATAGCCTCTGCCCGGGCTAGATCCAGCACCACATTCTTTCGCCAGCACCGCATTCCTTCGCCAAAAAAAATCAAATATATTCGGCTGGAGAGACTTTTAATCAAGAAAACTTGCAGATGGGGGTTTCCCAACACGGGCTACAAAACTGCTATCTCAGTTTAAAACGAATGTTGAAGGTGAACTATTTCCTTTAATGTACACATTAGCGAAATTCGATGAGTTTTTTTTTTAATTGTGTAAAACTTTTGTTATCTGCACCCAAAACTAACTTTTGACCATTCTGGATCCGACAATGGCATCTCAGGCTTGGCAAGGGTGCTCTCAATTCAATTTTGAGATGTCGAATAAATCACCACATGCCTGTCAATCAACTATCTCTGATATTGTAATTTTTGGTTATATAAAGTTCCGGAACATAGAAACAATTCATTATTTAAACAAATATAAGCTTATGAGGACTTCGAAAACCTTAAGATATATGATGGTGACTTGCACGGTGAATGTGCGTAAAGGACAGGAAGTCGTGTCTTTAAAACTAACCGGCTTATGACTTCCAAAGAAAAAATTAGTCACTTTTTGAGCTATTAAGCACGCTTTACCTGTCATTTATTTTCGATGTTCGATGATAATATCACTCGATGCGTATCGATGAGACAAACACAATGGTGACATCAGGGGCGTAGTTTCTTCAGACAAGTTTGGGGGGGGGGGGCTGAACTGGGAAAAATGGTTTAAAGTACCATCAAAATCCACACAATTACATATTTCTCCCGGATTTGATCCACTTTCTCGTCCAAGATGGGGGAGGGCTGAAGCCAAGTTGGGGGAGGGCTGAAGCCCCCTCAACTGAGTAGGAAACTACACCGTGGGTGAAATCTGTTTTACTCTATATAATGTTTCTATCAAAAGTTATTCTTTCAAAATAATTCGGCGATTTTGGGAATGTTTCAAACTTAATGGATTACCATTTATCCTGACCTAGCTATTGACCTGAGGAAAACTATGATGCAACTGTATTGACAGAAAATTATATTATCTTTCGAACGCTTTTTTTCGGCGCGTCGCTAACTCTTTTAGTTATCGAGATATATACGGTTCTATCAAGGGCACTCATCTATAGCCGATATTTGACATTTGGTGACCTCTGGTGACCTCAATATTGACTTGACCCCTAAAAAAGACCTACATACTTTCGATAAAGCTTGTTTCGAGCTATCTAACAGCGTTTTTCACTTGTCGCTTCGTTGCGTGGTTTTCAAGATTTTTTTTTGGGGGGGGGGGGGGAGGAAATTCCCCCCCCCCCCCGTAGTACGTGGTTGGTGCGAACCCCCGGCAGTGTTCGGGACGCGGGTTAAGGCATTCCGCGCCCATCTTTTGTTATCCACTATATGACCTAGGATCAGATTTTGTTTTGCAATACATCATGTTACATAAAATGATTGTCCTGTTCCTGTGAAACATACTGTACAGTGTGCAACAATACAACTCAAAATACAGCACGATTTGAGAAATCAGCCCATCATCAGCCCTGCCCATCATCGAAAAATATATGTCCCCCAGTGAAAATATCTTACAGGAGGCCCTGGTTCCCCCCCCCCCCCCCCCACCATCCCAAAATACCTTCCGCCGCCCCTGCTGTGCATACCTACATTTATTTAGGAACGCTTCCTCGCACGACACATTGGGTACACAAGTTTACCTTCCGCCGCCCCTGCTGTGCATACCTACATTTATTTAGGAACGCTTCCTCGCACGACACATTGGGTACACAAGTTTACGCTTCAAGGCTGCTGGAAGCTAATTCAATGAAGATTTCTCTCTCATTTTGGCGCCTGTTTTGACTTTTGAGTGTGTAAAGCCGTTCAGCAATCCTGTGACCTGGGAGAGCGCCGCCGGTGCACAGTGGGCGATAACGGCCTGCTAGCGCGACATGGGGTGAAAAAGTGACTATTTTATACGGCTCAGTTTCAAGCAAAATGTTCACAGCATGAAAGTATAACACCGATTCGCCAATACATTTGTGTATTTGTATGCACTATGTCTGCAAACACACACACTATTGTTCAGCCGCCGATATTGTTATGGCGCGCCTCATTCTCATCGCATGAATATATGCTAATGTGAGAGGCGAAGAACGTTTCGTAGATGCTTTGTGGTATTTTTTCTTGAAAGTAAAAATCATCAGCAGCCCGAAATATCTATATATGACCTTTTCATGTGAATTAACAATTTTATATTCTAACATTAAGTGAGGTATGTTATTTGAAGTGGCTGACCAACAGAATCAAAACTTGAGTTAATCCTATAATTTTCATTCTACGGTTCTCTGCTTTGATGAAACATTTGTATACCTCGTTAGAGTTTGTACTTTGTGCCTAGTAAAATAAACCTTGCGCATATTTACACTTTTTATTTTGGAGCTTATTTTATAGTGTACATTACTATTAACTCCGCGCCATTACAATGCCCGGATATCTGCTGTCCCTAGTTTACTAGCCGCACAAAGGTCATTTTTTAAAGATACAAGTCTAAAGATAGCAAATGACAAGGGCTACAAAATGGCTATCTCGGATTTTCTATAAAAAAATTACCCTCCCAAAAAAACATTGTTTAAAAAGATGCCCTAAAAATCAAACTTTTCAAACATTTTCCAAACAACAAAATATATGTTGGAGAACCAAATATGACCAATACCCAAACCAAATTTCAAAGCAATATCTTTGTTTTTGGCTGACTTTTGGCTCCCGAAGTAAGAGTAACTCATGACGTTATATTTGTTATTGCGTTTTTGGCTTTTGTTGACCAGATACAGACAAATAAATGCCAGCACTGTATTTCTGAGACAAACCCGGTCTAGAAACATGCCTTTTGTATTTATATTTATAAATTGGAAATGTTGACCTTATGCGACCTGACTTTGATCTGAGCTGAGCTTGACACTAACTTCACTTAAATGAGGTCAGATGGTAAAATGACTATCACTATCGAATTATACGTGTACATACTGTACAATAGCCCATAAACACGTGTCGCATGACTTTCGTAGATTTGTTGCGCATAGTGACCTTTTGTGACCTGACCATGACCTTGAGCTTTGCCAAGAATCTCATTTTAGCTCATGCGGGATGTGTATTATACATTTGGGAGCATTTTGGGTGATCATGGTCGCAATCAAAGGCTTTGGATGGAAAGTATGGCTCAAAAACTCAAATGCCTCGATTTTGACATTTGACCCGATTTTGTCTTAATATGTGACCTCAATTCCACAATTTCGAGTATGCTTTAGATGCGAGTCACCGAGAGCTTTCGATTGCCGCCTTGCGCGGCTCGCTGCGATCATTGGTTCCGGAGATAACGAGGGGGCAATATTGCCCCCCTCCCCCGGTCAATGCCGGGCTAAACCCAGATAAAAGAAAGTGCATATTTTGAGCTCCCTGATTCATCAGCTATCGATTGATATGCTACATGTTCAAACAGATGCCGTAAATTGAAGCAGAAACGACGTGTCGCGCTAAAAAAGCCGACCTACCGCAGTTCAAGAAGGAGCTGCGTAAGCATGTACTGCAGCGGCAAATTGCTGAACGATAGCGGCGCCTGCTTCTTGACGACACTTACGTGAGATATGTATGTGTGTGGACGTGTGGATTTGTGTCGGAGTGTATGTGACTGTTTGACCTACATTTCTTTACCTTTTTGACACTGGTTCTGTAATTAGCCACACCTGAGTGGAATGAGCCTATGATGTTTAATAAATAAATAAATAAATAAGTAAATAAATAAAAAGCCGTACTCGCCCACTGTGCGGTGGAGGCGGACGCCGACGGTGGCGACATCTATATTACTATTTGATAAGCGTCTATCTGTCTGTCTGTCTGTCATTCCGGAACGAATTTAACACAGTAAAGCGGCAGTTCTACATTGCAGTACCACATTGTTATAAACACGTGATGTACGTGATTTTAAGGTTTTCAAACGAGTTTACGGATACTACCGAGTGGTGTATAATTCGTACATTTCCGACGCATTTGATACGATAGTTGCAGACAGTTTTCGTTTGTGCAGTTGTGGGCGAAGGTTTGTGCTGTAACTAACATAGGTGTTAAAAATTATTTGACCGTACAAAAACAGTTTACGGATACGAGTTTTACATCGCTTCACTCCAGTCGAAAGCCAATCAGATCCGACCACGGATACTACAGTACCATAACCAATGTCAAGCAACCACGGAATCACTGCGAAACGAAGGTCATCGACTTACGGTACGGCATATATCAATGAACATATACGCTAAGCCGGGGTGGAGTTTTCACGGCTTTAACGGGTGTATAACGGGTACCATAGGTGGTCCACGGGTATAATGGGTGAGTGCCGGCTATAACGGGGTTATCACGTGTTCCCCAGGGGCACAACGGGTACTACGGGTGTATATCGGGCACCGTAGGTTTTTGACGGGTACTTCGGGTGTATGACGGGTACAAAAACGTATTATAGGTACGACAGGTGTCGCAGGTAGTACGGGTTATCAATCCCTAATTGCCTATCACTGGCTTACACCACCACTGGACACCAGTAATCGCCCAGCGGAGCGGACGGGTTAGCACTAGTCTTTTCTATTGCTCTGTCAGCACTAGCGCCACCTATAGGTATAGGTAATGTTGGATGGTATACCATCCAACATTGTGCGGGCGGTAAGGGCATCATTAGTCTTGACACGGAGTGCCTTTTGTCGACAACCTTGCTTTTTCAAAATATGCAGGCATGTCGTGTGATAGATATTGAATAACTGTAGTTATATTTATGGCTGTGTTCGTGGCAAATAATTATCTGTTTGGTGTCATGTTAGTTGGAGGCCGACTAACAAGCCATTGAGCTATATTGTCGTATCTTTCAACGGTGACGCCCTGGGAAGCGTTTTGTGTTTGTCTCGATGCACATTTCCTATGCATTTGTCGTCTTTGATGTTCGAAAATAATGGCAGTTCTGAGGGAAATCAATATTTGCATGTCTGTGGGTGAAAGTACGTTAATGTTTATTGCGTCAAGGTCGCATTGCTATGTTGTAATGCTAGTGGTTAATATATTTGAAATCCAATTGTGTTTATTTGATTTTCTGGCTGAAACGTGACTGGAACCAAAACGCTTTGTAATAATAATTACCATGGGGATGCTGGGTCCCATCAGACAGTCCATCGCTACTAGTCAACGTAAGATAAGTACGTAAGAGACTAATAAATCAGAATAAACGCAACTGTGCTTGAAATCGAATCAGAACAAATATAAAGGACAACTGCAGACCGCGAAAAGCCATCGGTTGGCTGCTCCGGTGCTCGCTGGCCGGTGCTCCGGTCAGCTGCGACCGGCCGGTGTGCACTGTAAACCAAATTGACAAGCTTGTGTAATGGTGGATAGTCGTATCCTAGTACGGATACCATTTACATCTACGAAAACGAGGGTCAAGGTGGTAGCTGACTCGTTCGGTGACGAGCACAAGTCATGTGTTTGCACATGTAGTAGTTAAGAAACAATTCCAAAGACGGTTTCCCTTGTTTATGCCTTGTTTGAATACAAGCTTTCTAAGTTAGTCGGGCGGGTGTTTTGTTCACCAATGGTTAGCTTGTACTGGTTGCATACTACAAAGTACATGCTTGTATAACAGCTGGGAGCAAACAAATCAGCAAACTTGAGCAAACTTGTTCGCACCAAGCACTGCGTTTGTAGGGGAAGTAACCGTTCGTTCGTACGGAGCATTCAGTTTGTAGGTTACTAACTACTAAGTAACAATTGGTTTTGTGCCAGCGGCCCAGCGGGCACGATGTGCAGACGCTGCCTCAACTGGCGTCATTTTGAAAACCGCGTCTCCGCGCCCATTCCGGCGTGCCCGTCGCCCTCGCTGTGTGGCTTCGTGATGGCGGAAAGGCCGATATAAGTGAGTAATATAATATAACTAATAATTTGCATTGTGTATGATGTTTCCCTGTTGAAATATCAATTAGATGACATGATTGTAGTTGATATTGCAGTACTGGTGCGCCAGGAACGTCTTACGAAGTATGTTGGGGGAGTGGCGGCAATGCTGTTTTGATGTTAATTCCTTCTATTTGTTGTCATAGGGAATTACAAATAATTTCAAAGGTGGAAGGGCTTTGGCACATGATTGCAATAACGTTTTATTTCTGCAATCATTGCTATTTAAGGACGTCAGTCGTACAATTATCTGCGTTAACATCCACTAAATTCTTGACTTCTTATGCAAGGAGCAGCATACTTAAAATTAAAACATGTATCAAGCTGCCTATCATGCATATTGCATACAGTAGAAGATGGCCACTTTTGTGAGTTTTTTTTAATTAATATTGACTTCATTTACTGGCCGGGCAGCTTTCAGGCAGGTATAGCTTAATACAAATGTGACAGCGGTTATCCATCAACCCATTTCCATTTCACACTATCAGATAGATGCACAAATCGTGTATTATAACAATAATGAAAAAGAACTGGAATACAAGTTACATTGAATATCCATTTAGTATACATGTCAAAACACAGCCAAAGCAATACCGATTGAAGGGTAGCCAAACTGACTGAATACCAAACCAATTTAATTTATACATTAAATAACCAAATATTTACTGAATTTAAGTTGGACAAAATCCTACATATGTAACTGCATTTTTAGAGAGAGAAATAGGTCAGTGTTAGCAATGATAAACATATTCTGCATAGGGTTCTACTTTCGGGTCACACTAAAAGCTGGAGTTTTTACAGCAGTTGGCTGCCAGGGACTACTGACTACCAATCGTGGGGACCGTAGTGAGCCAGGATGTTATGACGTTGCAAGCAAATGGTACCAGTTAATGCTAAATATATTTATTTATTTATAAATAAATAAATATTTAGGCATTAACTGGTAAAGCTGGAGTTTTTGCAGCAGTTGGACGCCAGGGGCGGTCCCTGGCGTCTAACTGCTGTGTAAACTCCAGCTTCACCAGTTAATGCTAAATATGCGTTTATTGATTGATTTATAAATACATACATATTTAGCATTAACTGGTTCCATTTGCTTGCAACGTCATAACATCCTGGCTCACTAGCAGAGTGAGCCAGGGTGTTATGACGTTGCAAGCAAATGGTACCAGTTAATGCTAAATATTTATTTATAAATACATTTATTATTTTATAAATGACTTTTACAAATTATGTATTTATTTATTTATAAATGAATACATACATATTTTATGTTAACTGGTACCATTTGCTTGCAGCGGCATAACAGCCTGGCTCAGCAGCAGTCCCCAGCAGCCAACTGCTGTGAAAACACCAGCTTTTAGTGCGAGCCCTACTTTCCTGTACAGAGAAATCTGCAAAGCAAAACATGATTATTCCTTTTGTAAAAACACAGTATGGTGCATGTCAACAGTTAAACATTATTTGGCTGCATAGTCAATTGCTACACCCTGTGTGTTTCTAGTGTGATTTTATCCTTTGATTAGTCAGCAAATTTGTATTTAAGTATGCCACCTGTTCCACACATTAATTTCCCATTTCCCAGGGGTTCAATATTGTATAATACAGGAAATATACAATTTAACTTCTTTCGGTTGAGGGCGCTTGAAGTCCAGACCAGGCACATAACCAGGATTTTTTGCCAGGGGGGGGGGGGGCACATCAGCGGTATAAACAAATGTTTGCTCCTCACATATGTACACATACACATGCTCCTCACACATACATATGTTGTTGACGGGGTCGGGTCGTCAGATAATCTTATTCTATCCAGACTGGTTATTGATTCAACTTTTTTGGAATTATTCAATCATGATTTATTTTGGAATCTGAATGATTAAATCTGTTTGATTCACAGATAAAAAATTGTAGTTGATTCTTTCTGATTCAAAGAAAAAACAAATTTTAATCGATTCACATTTGATTCAACATTTAAATATATGATGAATTTATGTCAAATCAATCAAAATGGAAACATACATATATATGATCACTAAAACATTGATACAGCAATACTATTTCAGTATACATGAATGTAGCCATTGGGACAACATATATTTGCACAATTTACCAGTGTGCTTGAATCGTTAAGAATCGTTAAATCTTGTGATTCAATCAGGCTTGATTTGATGCAGGTTTAAATCTTGTGATTCAATCAGGCTTGATTTGATGCAGGTTTTGATTCAATCACGATTCATGAATGAAAAGATATGGTGGTGAACCAATTATCTTTTGAGTCAAGGAATTTTGAATGAACTATTCCAATTGATTCAATCGGTCAAATCAATAACCAGTCTGATTCTATCTAGTGTACATTTTGTTTTGCTCAGCCCCCCCCCCCCCCCCTCCTTGACTATGTCCCTGGTCCAGACTTGTGCTTGATTCTGCTTCAGCGGAATCAATTCCGATTCCATACCAAGCCAAATGGATCTGATTCTGAATCTGATTCCAATAAATATTTTCCTAGAGGAATCAATTCTGCTTCCGGGGAACCTAAAAAGCTTTATTCTGAATCCAATTCCACTGATTCTGATTTAAGTCCATGGACTCCATTCTGCATCCAAATATGCTTGATCATACATATGTATCGTAAAGATGACTCGAAAAGCACAAATAGCCATATTAAATATATTACACAGGCATATTTAAGATGGCTATTTTAATCAAACAAAATAAAACAATTCCATGAATTTTGTTGAAAAACTGAACTATGCTGCACAATCATGACAGTTCAGAAATGTCCAGCTATAATGAAAGAAAACAAACAATATATCTAGACATACCTATTGGGCTATTAGCTATAATTATAATGTGTGAAGAATTGCAGGCTCAACATCACACAACGTCAAAAACCACAAGAAACTCTCAAGGCCAGGGGGCGTCATCCCGGGATTCCCTATGTATCGGCTGCAGAGCGGCTAAGCCTTAGCGACGACGTCACTGGTGCTCTGGTCCAGTCGTGGCCAGCCCCGTCGAGCGTTTTGCGTTCTTTTGCCTGTTGTTGACTAGAGCGGCAATTTGAATTCGTCGCCGTTAGATAAATAAGTTATGTTACAAGTGTATATTTTGAGGGAAAAAATGTGTGTTTTAGCATATGTTTTTTTAGCCCGCACAATGCCTTTTGCAACATTTCCAGGTACGTAAACGAGGATGCTCAATAACATGGCAGTAATGTTTATTTTATATATAACGGTGAAAGCTTATTCCTTATTGTCTAGCCTTTAAATATAAAATAAACATTACTGCCATGTTATTGATCGTCATTGTTTACTTATTATCATTCATCATGGCAAAAATAACCATCGAACGCATTCAAAAAAAAAATCCTGGTACGACGTATGGCCGTCTCACCCCTCAGCCATACCAGAGCAGCGTATGGCCGTCTCACCCCTCAGCCAGACCAGAGCAGCGTATGGCCGTCTCGCCCCTCAGCCAGACCAGAGCAGCGTATGGCCGTCTCGCCCCTCAGCCAGCCCGGGCCAGCGTACGGCCTTCTCGCCCCTCAGCCAGACCAGGGCAGCGTATGTCCGTCTCCCCCCCCCCCTTCTCAGCCGGACCGGGGCAGCGTATGGCCGTCTCTCCCCTCAGTCAGACCGGTCCAGTAAATGGCCGTCTCGCCAGTCGCACATCACACAGACTGGGGCAGCGTATGACCGTCTCCGCCCCAGCACGAATTAAGGGAGGGATAATTATCCGCAGTAAACGTAATTGTAAATCGGATCGTACCTTAGGCGCAACTATCCGTATCCCGTTCGAAATATTCGCACCGCATCGAGCCGCGTTTGGCGACAGCCGAGTCGGACCAGAGCACCAGTGACGTTACGCTATTGCTAAGCGATTGGGGTGCTAAAATCCCCGGATGACTCTACCTCTCTTATACGGCCTTGACTCAAGGCTATATAACAAGGTAGGCCATTCCGGCCAAAATCAGGGTCTCAGGGCATCTGATTGTCGATGATCGTGACGTCAACGGTACATGACTTGCTAGCCGGCATGATCAGCGTGCAAAATCCCATTGGGATCCTCACCTCTATCTAACTCGAAAACTATACAGGCTAGGAAGACCCGGAAAACAATTTTGGAAAGCTATCTGCAAGGCCATTCGAAGTTATTATGTATTATTTGACTCAGGTCAATATTGAGGTCACCAGAGGTCATCAAAGGTCACATTTTCCAAATGAAGGATTTTGCTCTAGAAACCCCCAAATATCTCGGGAGTGGGGAACTATGAGAGCTAGTAACAAACGAGAAAGAAAAAACAATCGAAAGCTCATGAACATTTCAATCGCCATACTTATTTTCAAATTTAATCTCAGGTCAATAGTTTAGGCACCAAAGGTCACCAAAGGTCACAAGGACATTTTTCCTAAAAGTTTTTTCATAATAACTTTGTATTGGTTAGACATATAGCAGTAATTTGAACACCATCATGTTTTTATCGTAAAGGTGCTTCGACACAACATATTAATGGTGACCTGGTTAGGTCAACTTCAAAATTTGACCTCAGGCCAAGGTCATTTGGTGACCCAGGCAAGTTATGTTGCATATGGGTGACGCGACTCGACGAGACAAGCACAATGGTATAATTTGCACATCTCTATCTTTATTCTATCAATAGTTATTGGCAAAAATGTGCTGGTGACCTGAGATGACCTTAGCCGACCTTGCAGAGGTCACTGAGCAACAATTGCACCTGGGTCATCAATAATGAGCTGCTAAAATAACATGATTCTGAAAGTATTGGCCTGATCCAATGCATATTCTCTGAAAAGGAAGCATGTGTATATTTTCCCAAATTCACTTATAATGGGGAGGTCACGAAATTGACCTGACATTAGATCACCGATACAAACAAACAGAGATAAACGAATTGTAGGTATTTATGACCTTATGAAATCCTGCGAGTTTCAAATTTCTAGGGAGAAGCACTGTGGCTTTGGCATGACCACAAATATTTTTTGGAGGTAAGGTCACTTCAAGTGACCTTTTGACCTGACTTGAGACGACCTGAAGTTAAAACTTTCACACAATGTGGGTAATTGATGCACACATAGCCGTGCCAAATTTCGCGGCGCTGCACGAGGCTGTTTTATCGCTATTTTTGAAAAACCACAGGGGTGGTCAAAATGACGCCCCACCAGATCACCTCGGATTTAGGCCACTATATTTAGCTGGGCCTCTAAATGGTCGCAAAAAAAAACGTCGGACAGACCCATGTTGAAATCTCAGACCTTCTGAGGGCCCCTCAGGCCTACCCAGGACCCCCGTCAGGCCGACTGAGGGCCTTCTGGCGACCATTAGAGGGCCTCTCAGGCTGGCTAGAGGGGGGGGGGGCACCTCGGGGCCCCAGCCAGCATTAGCATTTGGCCCCATTAGAAAATGGGCACGGCTATGTGTGCATCAATTACCCACATTGTGTGAAAGTTTTAACTTCAGATCGCCTCAAGACAGGTCGGTTACCAGGTCACGTCAAGTGACCTTACCTTTAAAAATGTTTGTGGTCGTGCCGAAGCCAGCGTTTGTCCGAGAAATATGGAACTTACAGGATTTCATAAGGTCAGAAGTCCTACAATTCGTTAATCTCGGATTTGTTTTGTATCGGTGACCTAATGTCAGGTCAATTTCGTGATCTCCCCATTATAAGTCAACGGGAAAATATACAAATGCTTCCTTTTCGGAGAATATGCATTGGATCAGGCCAATTCTGTCAGAATCGTGTTATGTTAGCTTATTATTGATGACGCAGGTGCCATTGTTGTTCAGTGACCTCTGCAAGGTTGGCTGAGGTCATCTCAGGTCACCAGCACTTGTGTCAATAACTCTGGATATAATGCAGATAGAGACGTGCAAATGACACCACTGTGTTTGTCTCGTCGAGTCGAGTAGCCCCATATGCATGACTCTTTCGTTTGCGCTGAGGACCTCTCCCCCCCCCCCCTCTCCCGGTCAACAACTTTCCTCCTAATGAAATGTAGCTAAATTTGTTATTGCACCCCTCCAAACTCTAACCCTAGATCCGCCAGTGCCTGAGTCTTTGGCCTCCCCCAAACGGAGTGGAGTGCTATGAAGTGCTGAGAGGCTGAGAAGTTCCAATCTGAGAAGTGCCGTTTAAAAAGCAATTAATCGAATCAATTATTGACTCAAGTGCTGTTTTAAAAAAGACTCGACTCGACTCTTGACTGAAGTGCCGTTAAAAAAATGTATCAACTCGACTCAAAAATATATTAGAGTCGACTCAATTTGACTCATCATCACTGATCACAAGTTTAATTATGTTGACGGGGGGGGGGGGGGGGGTCGGGTCGACAGCAGAACCGCATTTCATATAGTATAAACCTCGAATTTGTTTGAGTCATCTCAAGTCTGACTCAACAGCCAATGACCTGACTGGACTCTGGACTCAAGTGCTGTTTCAAACAAATTGAATCGATTCGACTCTTGACTCAAGTTGCTGTGTTTGTATTGAATGGACTCGACTCTTGACTCAAGTGCTATTTTTTATTGAATCGATTAGACTCATGACTCATCTACAAATGTCCGACTCATGAGTCGATGCTTGACTCAACTCTGATTGGGTTACAAGTATGCATCTGTATCACTTTTTTGTTCAATCAATTGGCCCCATTATCAATTATGCACATTGACCGGTAAAATCAAGAAATATTCACACACACACACACACACACACACACACACACACACACACACGCACACAAACAAAAAACAGGAGGGGTGGGCGGATTTCGCCCCCAAATTCAAATTAAAAGACAAATTCTGCTGAAAGTTAGGCTTCCAGCCTTCGACTATGGATCATGGGTTCTCTTGTGCAGGGGCGAAACCAGAGGTAGCCACTTACAAACCACGTCCAAAAAAGTGGTACGGGCAAATTTTCGTTGGGGGCGCCATCGCTCAAGGAGGGCGTCATCGCCAAACAAACTCGCAATATCACAAATGTGTCATTTTTTAGATGTAGTGTATGTATGTGTAGTGTATTGCATGGGCGCCTCGGGTCCAAAGGACCAGGCCATGGCCTGAATAACCGTATACTATGTACGCCGCCGGTGCCTATCTTGTTGGCGGTGCTAATTGCAAAAAAATGGGTCCGGGGGGGGGCGCCTTCGGCGTCCGTCAAAAACGGTACGGGCATTCTGTGCTGTCCTTATAGGTGGTTGCGCCCCTGCTCTTGTGTGTTGTTAAATGTAATCACAAACTGTGTTGCAGATTGAAGGCGGTGGCTGCGGCCTCCGAGGGGAGTCACCCCGTACTGATTGAGCATGAAGGTGATGTGGAGCTTCACCTTGAAGACGATTTTTAAACAAATTTACATCGCTGGATTCCGCGTGAGCTCAGCTTTCGAATAGTGCATCTTCCGTAGTTTGACCCCTCCGAACCCTTCCAACGAACCGTGCCATGTCGCTATCTTTTTTGCCGAGCTGTGTGAAGACATGTGATATCACACCCGTGCATATCGTTCACTATGTGTAATAAAGTCGACAAAATGTCCGATTTTCCTTGTAGATGCCGGTCGACGAATTTGAGATAGAATACTGCTTGTAACTTTTTAATGCCACAGCATATATTTGTACTCACGGTGAACTTTCACACTAACATCATTCCAGCACTGAGAGCAGTACACCTGACATTGTACAGTGTAGTGCAAATGTTCTGACCACTTCCTCGGCACCACCGAGGTCGGTCTGTCGGTGCTGCACGCAGTGGAATCCAATACAACTATTATAGCCCTCACCCCCGATATCGGGGGTGAGGGCATAACTAGTTGCATTGGATTCCACTGCGCAGCACCGACAGACCGACAGGTGGTGCCGAGAAAGTGGTCAGAACATGTGTAGGTACTGTACTGTACGTGCGTTACAAAGACGTTGATAAAGTGAGTGTTTTATTATTAGCTTCAGGAAAAGGCTTGTACAAGACAAACTAGTACAAACGATACGCTTGTATAGCGTTACACAGTACAAAGGTAATCATTGTACCTCAGAAACAAGTCCGAGGGAAAGGATGGTAAAACTTACGAGCCATTAGTTTGTAGGGTGACACGGCAATGCCTATGCGAAATGGATCCAAACTTGTTAACAACCCTTTGGTTGGTAGAAAATTTCGTAAACTTGTAGATTAACTATCCAGTAGTTGGTGAGATGACAAGACAACGCCTATGCGAAATGGATCCAAACTTGTAAACAAGTCTTTGGTTTGTAGATTTGGTTTACAGTGTGGTCAGGCCGTGCCCTTTCCGCCGGCTCGGGCCTCGGTTTGCCCGCCGTCCAACTCAACAAAGTAAAGTGACTTAATGTGCTTTGAATTGTCGTTTGCCTTCATGGTCATAGCCGTTTTGTCTTTGCAATGCTAAAGCTGTGTTTTGTGAATACCTTTCAAGCCAAAATGGAAAAGAACTAAACTGATTTCGTACTAGCTGGGGTACCCGGCGTTGCCCGGGAAATTAAGTACCTGGCGGTGTCTTGGAAGCCAAAACACACACACACACACACACACACACACACACACACACACACACACACACACACACACACACACACACACACACACACACACACACACACACACACACACACACACACACACACACACACACACACACACACACACACACACACACACACACACACACACACACACACACACACACACACACACACACACACACACACACACACACACACACACACACACACACACACACACACACACACACACACACACACACACACACACACACACACACACACACACACACACACACACACACACACACACACACACACACACACACACACACACACACACACACACACACACACACACACACACACACACACACACACACACACACACACACACACACACACACACACACACACACACACACACACACACACACACACACACACACACACACACACACACACACACACACACACACACACACACACACACACACACACACACACACACACACACACACACACACACACACACACACACACACACACACACACACACACACACACACACACACACACACACACACACACACACACACACACACACACACACACACACACACACACACACACACACACACACACACACACACACACACACACACACACACACACACACACACACACACACACACACACACACACACACACACACACACACACACACACACACACACACACACACACACACACACACACACACACACACACACACACACACACACACACACACACACACACACACACACACACACACACACACACACACACACACACACACACACACACACACACACACACACACACACACACACACACACACACACACACACACACACACACACACACACACACACACACACACACACACACACACACAGGTGGCTTACAACCCATAAGCCAGACTTGAAAAATACACGCTACCGTCCGTTCTATAATTGGAGCATTGAAACCAAGGCCACAGTCATGAATCTAACTTTAGTGTTCTAAATTTAGATTTCTCTCCCATTATGCAATCAACTGATACTGGCCCCTGGCACTATGGTTGAAAATTTGAGCATCGAAATGCCTTGAAATGCTTTGAAACCAAGGCCACAGTATGAATATAATTTTAGAGCAATGCATTGAAACCAAGGCCACAGTCGCAGGGCCTCCTGTGAGTAAGCAACTGGGTGGGCAAATGCCCACCCAGTGCTCCAAAATGCCCACCCAGTGGCGAGAATTTGCCCACCCAGTTGTAAACTATGAAATTACGGTCATCCGTAATCTCCCGTCCCCTCTCGGCGACCAAAAAGCAACACAAAAACATTCTGGCATCAGTAGTCAATTTTTTCCTGTTTGGAAGCTTTTGGATGCGCATGGAAGGACTAATCACGCCACGGCAAATCGGAGTCCATCACAGAGAAAACCTACGGATTCGAGTCACTATTCTAGTAATTCATTGTGATCTGGGTAGATGTTACCCAGATATACACAGCACAGTCGCTGCTATACTAACTGCTGCACTGGACATCCCTCATTACTGTGTGATTTGGGGGATTTCCTGAGTTCAGATATAATATAATAAATACGGTTCATCGTGTTTCCGTCATTTTGTATTTGTATTCACGATATCAGCGCCTTTCCATGCAAGACGATTTATTCCAGCAGTGTTAGGTTAACCCGCGCCACGCTGGGGGATAAGTTTTACCCCCCCTCTCGGACTTTCTCCATAACTTGAAAACTATAAAATACATCGTCGTAAAACTTTCAAAACCTTATGCTGCATCAATTTATGAGTCTTCTCTCCAAATGTCAATGAAATGTGTGTAGGACTTTGGGAGATAATGACGTTTTAATGACGCCATGTCATGCCATTTTTGGTGGAAAAACGTTTGAAAAATCGTAAAAAATCGTATTGGAAAAATCGTAGAAATCCATTTTTAATGCGCAAATCAAAACATCAAAAGAAAGGAAATTATATTTTCTTCAAATTGGCCTTCTCCAATTGGGTGTTTACCCCCAATAAAAACAAAAATCGGAGACGTTTCCACAAAATCAAAGTTTTTTAAAATATAAAAAAACGGAATATGTATTGGAGAACCATGTATAGACGACACCCAGAGCAAATTTGAAAGCAATATCTTTATTTTTGACTGACTTATGGCTCCCTAAGTATGAGTAATTCAAGACGTCATTTTTTCAGTTGCGTTTTTTGGCTTTTACTGACCAGACACTGACCAATACATGTCACCACTGTATTTCTAAGACAAACTGGTCTAGAAACATACCTTTTTTTTCTTTCTTTTTTTAAACTATGTGACCTTATGTGACTTATCTTGACCTGAACTTCACCTAAGGGCCATGGCATGGGGGCAGGTTGTGAAATGGCTGTTACTATCGAATGATATGTGTAATATAACCCCTAAGACATGTGTCACATGACCAGGGGCGGATAATTAGGGGTTTTGGGGGTGCTCAAGCACCCTCTGAGCTCAAGATTGCACCCCCTCACTGTCAAAAGCACCCCCTCAAATAAAAAGGTCCGTTCAACTAACGGCTGCTCAGTCTTACTTCGGCGAAGTAAGACTGAGTGGTGTAAAAGTGTGTGTATGTGTGTCTGCCCGTGTGTAAATAGGCGGTTTTGCACGGTCAGGTAGGGACCGGTCAGTTCGCTCGGTCAGTCTTACCGTCCCTCAGCATGTTTGTGGGGCCGGTCGGCAGGCCCGGGGCGCGAATTGCCCGACCCGGCGCCGTAGCCGGCGCTTAAAGGAAATAGTTCACCTTCGGGAAATTTTCAGAACACGATTTTATTATATTTTTTAATACAGTTATTTTTTCTTTTCAAAAATGGTCCTACATCGCGCCAATTCAGGACAGAAGGTCGTAAATTATTAATGTTATGGTGTGCGTTATTGGTCTGCGCATGCTCAGACCAGTGCTGGCACTCTCAGACGGTACGGTATATCATATATGCGCCGCATTCCTATAACGTAAATGCATCACCGCGCCGAGGCGGCTCGGCTTTGCTTATTTCAAACCAACTTTTGCATCACCAAATCGACCTTCAAACAACCTTAGACGCAGTCGGCGTTAATATTAAAATCGCTCAGCTAGAACTAACTCTTATCTCTATGTATTTCCGTCCTACTGAGGACATAGACATTTATTCTTTTTCCCAGCTTATTACAAATATTAACACCCCGTGTCTGATTATGGGCGATTTCAACGCGCATAGTCGGACATGGGGCTGCAGCCGGAACACCCGCAGAGGCCAAATTGTGCTGGACTTACTGGACCGGCATAATTTGGTCTTCCTTAACGATCAGTCACCCACACACATACACCACTCAGGAGGCGAGGTGAATTACAGCACCATTGATCTCGCCTTCGTCACACCACGCATCGCGACTCTTTTTACATTTAATGCACAATCTGACCCTCTTTTTAGCGATCATTACCCAATTCACTTAGAACTTCAAGTCCCTTCAGGACAGACAAATTTTTACTCCCTGCCTAGATGGAACCTTCGCAAAGCCGACTGGTCCTCCTTCCAAAAACACATTGACACTAGTCACCCCGCAGACTCCCAGACCGACATTAACACATTTTTAAACACTATTCTCGCATCAGCACATCAGCACATTCCACCCATACGCACACACACAACACCACCCGAGGCAGCGTACTGCCCCGTGGTGGAACACAGAATGCCAGAGAGCTGTTGCCCTCCGGAAAAGAGCATTTCGGAAATTGCAAGCTTGTATTACTGCAGAAAACGAACACGAAGTACGGAAAACTCGCTCTTTGGCTAAAACAATCATTGACAAAGCAAAAAAAGAATCTTGGCAGGAATTCTTATCTACCTTTAATCGATTTACCTCCCTCTCAAAAATTTGGAAATTAATTAGATCGTTTTCAAATAAAAGACCACCGTCATACAAAATCCCACACTTACAAATACACAACACATCTTACACGCTTCCCCTAGAGGTGGCAACACAATTTGCACAACACTACGCTAACATATCATCAACACAACAATGTACACCAACTTTTACTAACCAACTTAACGATCAATTTCAATCTATTAGCTTTGACTCTAATAACGTAGAAATCTACAACTATCTTTTTACCAACTCAGAGTTAACGTACGCTATTGGTAAATGTGGTAAAACTTCTGTAGGGCCAGATCAAATTGACTACTCCTTCTTTAAAAACTTGACAGAGACCGGTCTCACCAACTTACTAACAGCCTTCAATACCATGTGGTTTGATGGCACTTTCCCTGAATCTTGGCATAATAGTACGCTAATTCCTATACTTAAACCTCGCAAACTTAAATCTTCTCCCGCTAGCTATCGCCCTATTTCTCTAACTAGTTGTGCATGTAAACTATTCGAACGCATGGTTAATGGACGCATCAGGACATACATTGAATCAAATCATTTACTTACCCCACACCAAAGTGGTTTTCGACCTGGTCGCTCCACTGCGGACAATTTAGTTGGTCTTATCGACTCTGTCCAGCGCGGCTTTCGAGGGAGAGAGGTCACAGTCCGCCCCTGTAGCTCAGTGGGAGAGTGCTGGACTTCTGATCTTTCCCGGTACTGGCAGCCCGGGTTCGAGTCGCTTCGGCGCTCGCTATTTGCTCCTGTCTGGGATGACCTGCGGCCGGTGGCAGCGGTCGCACTCAAGGTCAGGTGACGTCAGTGAGCGGGGCGGACCGTGTCCAGGTATGTCGGGCACGTAAAACTTTCGTCTCTAAATTCTGCCGGACGCCAGGAATTGCGCGATCGGGTGGTGGGATCAGGACCTGCGCAACAAGCTATGCTTAGCGTGGATCCTGACCTCGGAAATCCATCCATTCAAAAACATTCGGACTAAATTTATTATTTTAAAAAAAACAGTTGCCCTATTTCTTGATTTAAGAGCTGCGTTTAACAGAGTCAACAAAACCGCACTTCTAGTAAAGGTCCATAAGGCCGGAATTCGAGGTCGACTCGCCAAATTTATCCAAAACTTTTTTAGAAAATAGAACTTTTAATGTAAGGTGCGGCAACACATATTCTCCAAATCAAAATCAGGACCACGGTGTCCCACAGGGATCGGTTCTCTCCCCGACCCTATTTTTAATTATGATTAACGACATTTTCAGTAATATTAACAAGATCGACAAAGGTCTCAAATTTTCAATGTACGCTGATGACCTGGCAGTGTGGTTCTCGCACCCGAGTGTCGATCAAGCCAGCAAAATGTTACAACTAGTACTCATTGATATAAAGGTATGGTGCGACCAATGGGGTCTGGAATTTTCTCCAAGTAAATCTGCATCTCTAATTTTTTTAAAAGAAACCTGCATATGTTTCTTTTCCTCCACCCTACATTCCATTAAAATATAACAATCAAATTATCCCTTTCGTCAAATCATTCAAGTATCTGGGAACAACGCTAGACACACGTCTCTCGTTCATCCCACACTTCAATGATTTAGTGCAGAGATGTACGCGACGAATTAATATTATGAAGTCATTGGCTGGTCGAGAGTGGGGCGCAGATCGTGCCACTCTCCTCCAACTATATACTTCCCTGATACGCCCAGTACTGGACTATAACGCATTCTTATTTGATGACATATGTTCCAAACAAATTAAAAAATTGCAAACTGTCCAAAACGCTGCCTTGCGCATCGTGACTGGAGCCTGCCGCACCACCAACACCACAAACTTACACATCGACACAAACATTCCCACACTCTGCCGCCGACGCAAATACACATTACTTAGATTCTACGCCAGAGCAAGTTCACACCCCACACGCCCAACATTCCACATCTTAAATCACCCCGCACCCACAAGACGACAAACACTACTACAAAAACGACACCCGCTTATCAGTCACAGAATCAGACAAACACTCACACTATTCAACATCGCTCACATCAACACAATGCCAACGCCACCACTCACATCTCACTGGCTCGACACAACACCAGACACACACCGCCTCTTCACACACAACAAAAACATAGTCACCGCGTCAGAGACACACACACTCTTCCACGAACACAAAGCACAACACAACACATACACATACATATACACAGACGGTTCACGGGGCGACGGCCGAACCGGTGGTGCATACTACACAAACACAGTTAGCAATAACTTTAGACTTCCCGACATAAATAGCGTATACACAGCAGAATTGTCATCCATTTTATTAGCATTAATATATGTCAGAAAAGAAAAACTTAAGGAAGTAGTCATTTGCACAGGCTCTTCCGCCTCGCTCTCTGCCATTTCCTCGATTAGTGACTGTAGAAATCCGATAGTATTTAAAATTAGACAGCTAATTAAGTATTTTAACCGCAGAAACAGTAGTATTAAATTTCTCTGGATCCCAGGACACGCCGGTATCCCGGGAAACGAGGAAGCCGACAGACTAGCGAAATTGAGCCTAGAATTACCTTCAGAAAATAAATTACCAAGCCCTGTATCAGACGTTTTAAATTATATTAATTCTCAACTTAGCATATTGCGCCAGCGCGAGTGGGACGCTGCTCCGCATTTTCATCTTTATCCGATCAAGCCAAAAGTCTAACATTTTATATCTAGCCACCAGAATTGTAGAGAGAAGGAGGTGATATTGGCGCGCCTCCGTCTCGGTCATACAAAAATTACTCATTATTATATTATGGAGAATCTCTCGCCACCAAATTGCCAACATTGCCCAGGTTATCCGCGCTACACAATCAAGCACTTACTAATTACTTGCCCAGTACACAACGATAAACGACAGAACATTATTAATTACACACAACAAAATCGCATCACATTAAATCTTCAAACACTGTTAGGTGATAATTACCCTGAATTGATAGGTCTCCTCTTAGATTATCTCTACCAAACACGTTTAGCTAATCAAATATAACAGTTTTTTTGGCCTAGCGCATTTTTGGCCCACCGCGCAGGTTTTTTCCCCTTTGCCTTAGACGCTGCTTTTTTTATTATTCAGGACTTTTCCCCCAGCTAAATACACCCCACAACCAGGTCTCGCCGAGGCGCCGGAGCCAGGGAGACTGGCAACAGTCTCCCGTTGTTGCAATGATGGCACCACCCGGCTCCATCAACACTGACACTGTGTTCAAGTGTATGTAATAAAATATGTATGTATGTGTGTCTCGTGTTTTACTTATTTTTGACCTTGAACGAAATACTTAACGTAATGCTAGATATTATATTTGACCTTGAACGAAATACTTAACGTAATGTAGATATTATATTTACTTTGAACAATAAACTCTCCGGGTTCACATAAACCGGTTAACGTAATTAATTAACGTAAAATAGCTACCCTTCTCCCTAGCTTGCCCGGGTTCACATAAACCGGATAACGTAACTCTTTTCCTGGCAAATTGCCAGATGTCACTCCCCACCCGGAAAATGGCTATAGGCCGGTCCGGGAAAAAAACGCATTCCTTCGCCAAAAAGTCCAATATCTTCGGCTGGAGAGTCTTTTCAGCCAAGAAAAGTTGCAGATAAGGATTTCTCAACACGGGCTACAAAACTGCTATTTCAGTTCAAAATCCCATGTTGAAGGTGAACAATTTCCTTTAAGAATCGCTGTTTTGCTGATAGGGCAGTTCGCGCCCCGGGCCGGCGGACTGGGGCAGGCCTCCCGCACCTCCGCGCACAGCTACTGGCGCCACATCTCTCGCTACGGCATGTCCGCCCGTCGCCGCTGTGATATCCGAGGCCGCGCCGAGCAGCTGCCCGGAACGCTGCCGACCGGACCGTGGCTTCTTCTGCGCTGTGTTGTTTTTATGTGGTTGTTCGAGATACCGAGATACATTTAATAAATAAATGAAAAAGGGGAAAAAAAGTGCACACGGTCAGGTCAGCATTGACGACTTCGTCATTTCGGTGCCGATATTATGTGACTTGAAGGTGTATATGTTCGCACCGTGACTTTTTGTTCTCTTCCCATCGTTAACAAGTTAAAATACATTACGATTATTGATGTGACTCGAAGCGTTTTTTTGGGGGGGCAGCCATAGTGCAAAAAAAATAGCTTCCAGAGACCATGACATGAAACTCCATATTGGGTTTTCGATGCATCTTGTCACTGATGTTTACATCCATTTTCGTGCCGCTTGCTTCCTTTTATTTTACGGTCCGTCGCGCTTAACCCGCCATTGACTGGGGGGGGGGGGGCGTTTAACGCCCCCTGATGAATTTTCGCAATAGCTGAACAACTAATAGCGCTATCAACGTGAAACTTCGGGTACCTTCTTATAAATCATTGTTATGTCTTGTGTGCAAAAATGAGGAAATTTCGTCGATTTTTTGTATCGAGTTATAGCGAATTTAGTGACGTCACTACACACGAGTTTTATACCAAAATCAGCTAAACTTTGGCAGGCCGTACAAATGCCGCATTTGAAGCAAAATGCAATCCAAAAACGCCAAAAGATTTTAAAAAAAATGCAACGGCTGCCAACTGGTTATCTCGAATTTTTGGACATTTTAGTTTTTGACCCCTAAAAACTCAAAAAAGGGAAAATTATCACAAATCACAATTTTCTAAAATATTCCAAAAACCGGAAGATATGTCAGAGAACCATACCTAGGCAACTACCATACAACATTTCAAACTGATATCTCCATTTTTGACTGACTTATGACATCTAAAGTATGGGTAACTCATGACGTCATATATTGAAATTGCGTTTCAATATATGAAATTTCAATGTTTGAAATTGCGTTGAAATTGCGAATTTTATTGACTAGATACAGACAAATAAATGCCACCACTATATTTCTAAGACCACGCTGGTCTAGAAACATGCTTTTTTTGTTTAGATTTATAAATATTGATATAATCTTCCTGAAACTTTCAGGAAGATTGCACCAATACTTATCTTGCTTATTACCACCAAACCGCAATTTTTGCAACATATTATATTCTTACCAACATATTACAAAATTATGAGGGACATTTCTAGTCAAAAATCCCATGTAAAAGTTGTGTAGTTTTTCAAAACTTTCAGAATCTTTCAGAAACTTTTCAGCGCAATAATCCTTCGTGAAAACGGCTAGTATTACTATTTGACAGCCCTAAATGTTCCAAGCGGCTTGGGGCGCTGCCAATCTTCGCCGGTTGCAAGGTGTTCAAGCAGGGTTTTGCTAATGTATAGGGTCTAGAAGAACAATATGCACATAACTGTCCTGAAGCGTCATAAGTATTAGTATTGAGAAGAAGTTGACAGCCCCATAACAATTGCGCCGCCAAAAGGCGCGAAATTTGAGGTTTGGGAAGGCTGGAGAGCACTTTTTGGTATCTAAATCAGACGATAGGGGTATCACGAGCAAATGAGACTGGAGCAAAAGGAGGACCAAAAAACGTGTTGCACCCCCCCCCCCCCCCTTAGGGCTAAAGGGGCTCCTGGAGCCGCCGGTGCCCCTCCCCATAATCTAAAACTGTCTCGTCAAAATGCCCACCCAGTCCCAAATCCTTACGGGAGGCCGCAGACAGTCGTGAATCTAATTTTAGTGCACACTGGCAGTCAATACTGCAGTAATTAGTGCTGTACAATACTAACACACTAAAGCACCATGCGTTGGTATTGTCTGCATTCTGATAGCATGAAGTATGAGGTTAGGACGTGTCCGAAGATTCAACTTTTACCTACTCTTTGTATCGTCTACACCACCAATAACATGTCACTAACACATGATGATGACAATTGTGGCTTATGGTTGTACCAAGTACCAACTACTAACTGCATTGGTCATAAGTCCCACTCTAACCCAAAGCTCGGATAAGAACATTGGCTTTCATGCTATCAGAAGGTTATCAATACTGACACACTAAAGCACCATGCATTGGTATTGTCTGCATTCTGATAGCACGAAGTCTGAGGTTAGGATGTGTCCGAAGATTCAACTGTTTCCTACTCTATGTATCGTCTACACCACCAATATGAAAGGGGTGTCAAGGGGTGTCACGAGGTTAGGACGTGTCTGAAGATTCAACTTTTACCTACTCTATGTATATGTCCAACTCTAACCCAAATCTCGGACCCTAGTAGCACACTACATTGATGCGGCATTTCCTTTTGGTTGAGAGCATGCTGAAATGTAACGTCATGCAGTGTTACAACGGGGCAGTATAGACTCAATGGCATTTGCCATTGATTTCACGTTGCGAATGTGTTGATAACTGGTAGATGGGCGACGTTGTGTCTCGACCAGAAGACAATCTCATCCCAACATTCAAGTTAAGCTCGAGGTGTCTCATGAGAACATCTATATATCAAAAAGCAAGCCTTGAACAGCATGACAGCCTCAAATAAATCAAACGTATACATCGTATGTAATGTCGTGCGGTTACAGCCAAATGACATCGCCTTAAAGGGAAATCATGACCTTTTCCCACAAAAATAGAGTTAGCACTTGAAATCGCCAGACGAGACCAAACTATATTGTACATTCATCACATTTTGCATGAAAACTTTCCTACCGAAAGATATTTCAAGTTATAGTTGATAAGCGTTCCACACTTTTAACGACCGGTACTTGCAAGTACTTTTGGTCCTCATCAAACTGCGGGCTTTTCCCGTATTGCTTTTTTAAGCAATGGAGTGGAAAATATATTGTGCGTTCTGCTTGTTGTGATTATATGCCCGGAAATCCTCCAAAACTAACAGCGATTGGAAAAAGTGGCAATAAAATCGGAAGCTCATCGATGCACATCAACGGCGGCATAGTTAGTGGTTGCGACCCTCAATTTTTGAAAATCGATTCATTTGTTTTCAACATTAGGAGTTGTGTATAATTTGTCTGTGTCGGTATATAACACTATGCTTTATATTTTCATGAAAAATAAAAAAAAAAATCCCCAAAAAGCTAACAAACAATAACACAAAACTGGCAATTAAATCGGAAGCTCATCGATGCACATCGACGGCGACCTATTTAGCGTCGGCGATTTGTTTACAAAGTCATTGTCATGCTTCTCGGCGCACTTAACCATTGTGGCGAGTTGTTCCTGATTATATGCTGAGAAGCGGGTATCGTCAAAGGCTAGCATCCCATATTCCTGTTTAGTATACCCAAGTCCCGTAGCAAGCTTCGTTAACCCGCGCAGCGCTGGGTGGGGGGTAAATTTTACCCCCCCCCCCCCCCCCCCCCCCTCCCGGATTTTCTCAATAACTTGAAAACTATGAAAGATATCAGTGAAACTGATGGTACCTTATGGTGCATCAATTCTACGTCGTCTGCCAAAATTTTGTTGAAATTCGTGAAAATTTTGGGGAGATAATGACGTTTTAGTGACGTCATGTCATGTCATTTTTGGTGAAAAAAACATTAAATGTTTGAAAAATCATAAAGCAAAGCATGTTATTGCAACTCGCAAATAAAAGGCGTCAAAAGACAGAGAATAACATTGTCTTTAAAATGGCTATCTCGGATTTTCAACATTTGGGGTTTTTGACCCCCAAAAATGCAAAAAACTTTTCTTTTTTTTGGAAGAATTTCCACAAAAGTTTTTAAAAAAAGAAAGATTTTCAAAAAACCGGAAGAAATAATAGAAAACCGAGTATGAACGATGCTGAAACAAAATTTCAAAGCAATATCTGTATTTTTGACTGACTTATAGCTCTCGAAGTATAAGTAACTTATGACGTCATTTTTTTATTTGCGTTTTTTGGCTTTTACTGACCAGATACAGCCAAATACATGCCACCACTGTATTTCTAAGACAAAACTAGTCTAGAAACATGCAATGTTTATTTAGATTAATTAATTTAAAATATTCTCCTTATTATGACCTGACCTTGACCTGAGAACCATTATATGGGGTCAGGCTGTGAAAATGGCTGCTTCTATCGAATTATACGTGTAAAATAACCCATACAACATGTGTCGCATGGCTTTCGTAGACCTGTGACCTTTTGTGACCTGATCTTGACCTTGACCTTTGCTTACAATTTTACTTTTACTTATACAGGAGATGCATTATACAGTTGGAAGCACTTTGTGAGATAATAGTTGCAATATAAGGCTTTGGATGGAAAGTATAGCCCAAAAACCCAAATACTTAAATTTTGACACTTGACCTGACCGTGACCTGGCATGTGACCTTATTTTAAGAATTTCGGGTACGCGTTAGATTCTTCTCACTGAGAGCTTTCGATCGCCGCCTTGCGCGTCTCGCTGCGGTTATTGGTTCGGAAGATACGAGGGGGGGTAAAATTTACCCCCCCCCCCCCAGCGCCGGGCGTTCGGATGGAGACCCCAGCGCGCGCGGGTTAATGACGTCACTGGTGCCATTCTTGTGTAGCATTGCAAAATATATCTGATTTTGAGATGAAAGCTAATTAAAGACTAATTCATTTTATTTTTATTTTAAATATTCTTGTTAATCATCATTAAAGGTATTGTATTACTGTATTTCATAGTAGTTGACACTTCAGAAGCTTATGACGTAATAATATTGTATCCAATATGCATTTCCCGCGCCTTTTGCTATTGTGACGCAGTGCCGAGTGCTTTGCGAATACTTGCTTGCCTGGGGTTCAAATAATTCTGCCCTTATTTCATTCGAGTTGGTATAGTTTGCATGTTGTTGTTATTCATGACTTATACTGATAGTCAGTCATGCATCACGGATGCTTCACGGATTTCTTCACGGATCAGTTTGATCGGAAACGTCACAGAGCCTCCAAAAATGCCGCACTCGATGTAAACAATGGTAGAGAAGGACGAATTTGTCAATGACTCATGAAATACACAAGGTACTTGTTTTGTATTTTTTCTTAACTTACAACTTTGCATTTGGGAATAATTGTATTTAATTCTTAAATTTAAATAAAATAATATTAAAGCCATAACGGTACTCACTCACATTTACGGTAGCCTAAGAAATTGTTGCTAACAAAATCAAAAGGTCATTATTTCCCTTTAACATTGTCTTTCGATAATTTATTGTCATTTTCAGATCGAGACCGAAGTACAATACGATATTGGACCTTGACTGTCAACAATTTAGTTAAATATCGTATAGCGGGCTAAAATACCATATTAGAAATAGTGATCAGGGAAAATGCCTCAGATGGGATATTGTACTTGACGTCATATCCAAACTCACATGTTTTTATGCAGTGGCGGATCTAGGTTTCGAGTTTGGGGAGGGGCCAAAAAAATAGCTCCGTTTCGTCAGCGAAAAGCTGTTGACCGGGGGGAGGGGTGGCGTCGGGTCGTCAGCGCAGAATCGTTAAGCGGGGGGTTGGCGTCGGATCGTCAGCGGGAAAGGTCTGTGAACGGAGGCGGGGGAGGGGCATCGGGTCGTCATCACGAAAGTTTCGTTGAGCGGGGGAGGGGGGTAAATCTCGCCTTCCCGGAACAAAAATCACAATCCCCCGGAACTGTTTGGGGATATGCATTTGCCTACCGATTTTTCGTTTGGGGGTGGCAATTGGGGTATTCCAAAACAGATCGACCAAAACAATCTCTAAATAACACACTACATCTCATATTTCGATAAAACTTCGTGTCTGGGGTTATCTGGGCTGTTGATTCACGCTGTGAACTTTTCAGCCTCGTCCGTCAAAATATGGTTTTCGAGTTACAGCCTCGGGCAACTTTGTAATGTCAAGCAAAACTCAAATTTTCAGCGGACAATATCTCCCATCTAAACCAGTAAAACGCCTTAATCGGCGGTAACCGACCGGTATCTGTTGCTTTCCTGGAACAAACTACATATAAAATAAGTTGTATTACATGTATCATGATCTCCTTTCTCGAATCCGCCAAAAGGGAGTATGTCCTGAGCGCTGCATGCTTCATCGTATGAATTCATGCTTAGATAAATCAAGCCATTTTTGATCAATAATGATTTTTGTTCATTTCGACGTTTGCATGTGCCACGCGCTGTGGTACCACCCCTACCAGAACGCATCATACAAACATCAAAATTGATTTGATGATCCTGTCCAATGGTGAAAAGCCGATCTCAATCAGAGCAGTGGTTGCAAAGTTATTAGCTTCCGAAAAGCATCTGTACGGCCGGTTCGGGCCGGTTCGGGCCGGGTCAAATGTGAATATGTCTAGTAAGTTGTCGAAAAACCTCAAGGGTGCTTCGCGCCCGCTCGGTTAGCATGCGAGTCATATAAACCTATATGCATACGTAAAACGCCTTTTTGGGCGATGACCGAGCGGGCGCGCTCTGGTAAAGGTAAAACAGGTTTGAAATATGGAACGGTAAGGGAGCACACGTGGTGGTAACACATAGTCATTTTAGTCATTTTAATCCTCCATAAAAAATGGCAGGCCTCAATGCATGCCAACATAAAAATGAAGTGGTATTAAATTGTTCATAATCTCCTTTCTCGAATCCGCCAAAAGGGAGTACGTCCTGAGCGCTGCATGCTTCATCGTATAAATTAATGCTTAGATTAATAAAGCCTTTTTTGATCAATAATTATTTTGGTTCATTTCGACGTTTGCGTGTGCCAACTGCCAACGCTGTGGTACCACCCATATCAGAACGCACCATATAAAAAAAAATTGATTTGATGGACCTACCCAATGGTGAAAACCCGATCTCAATCGGAGCAGTGGTTGCAAAGTTATTAGCTTCCGAAAAGCGTCTGCACGGCCGTGTCGGGCCGTGTCGGGCCGGTTCGGGCCGGGTCAAATGTAAATTTGTCTAGTAAGTTGACGAGAAACCTTACGGGCGCTTCGCGCCCGCTCGGTAATCACCAGAATCATCAGGAACAAAAGATTATTATGATGTAATCATTTTTGGAAATTCGGAAGTCATATTTCAACACGTGATCTCAAGTCAAATCACGTGATTTTATAGTGTGGTCTTTTAAAATTCGGACTTTTTTCCATGCTAGAATGGACATCGATACATAAACCTTCGAAGTTGAAAAAATCGGTGATAGTTTTTTTCTTCTAAATATAATATTTATATTTTTGTATTTGGAAAAAATCATGGTCTTTGGTAATAACTTAGCACGTAATTGTGCTAGAGAGCTCAATTATACGGCATTATGCTTAGGTATCTCGTGGACCGGCTTTCAATTATATACATCAGCCCTGTAGTCGCTTGTGACCTCAAGGTCACGTGACCAGAGGTCACCCGGTGCAGTCCACGTCAGATTGACCAAACCATAACATCCTACTTCTCACATTTCGATTGAACTAGGTGTCGGGGGTTATCTGCGCCGTACATTCACGCTATAAAAAAATGATCCCCGTCCGTAGAACCGCCATCCGTATTTTCAGCCCCGTCCGTATATATCGGGATATATCCTATAAATAATTCGAATGATATAAAACTATGTATCATCAGAATCGCCATGAACCACAAATTAATGTAATGTAATCTTGTGTGAGAACTCGAATGGAAAAGTGTCGATATTTTGGCATGTGACCTCAGGTCAGGCCACGTGATTTCGTTATGTTATCAGTTAAAATTCGTTATTTTGCTTAGGTGGAATAGGATTGTGCAGGCCCTTTGAATCACGTGCGAACCTATTTCGCTCAGTGATCAAGATCACATGACGGCATAATTAAATATTTCGCCGATAGAGGCGTCTGTGGGTCTTCACGATATCAATTATTCTCCTTCTATTTCCAGACAGAGAATGTTGCAAAAATAGCTAAAAGTGTCTTCCAGATAAAAAAAAACGTTAAATTGTGCGAAATAAAACGAAAAATGTCAACAAATTATCTATTGTATAATCGAGCCAGGTCATTTTAGAAATCAACCTCAGGGGACGTGACCTTGAGGTCATGGAGTGACCTGCCTCATGGGGTCATGCTATACTTCATTGAATGCATCTTGACGAGACAGATATAATGCCGTTGAGCTAAACTCTCTAGCACAATAATTGATTAACACAAAGATGGAATTATTGAACTGGGACATTTCGATACTTTATATATACATATATTGTACACAAGCTGTAATGTTTGTAGCGGAAGCTTCCGCTACAAACATTACAACTGGTGTACAATATATGTATATATAATAGCACAATAATTATGTGCAGAATTATTACCCAAGACCATGATTCCCCCCTCCCCCTCAAAAAAAATAGGAATAACCTATCTCCAAATTCTTACCATCGAAGGCCAATATATCGAAGTCGATTCTGGCAAGAAACAAATTCCGAATTGTAAATGGCCCCATGATAAAATCACGTGATCTGACCTAAGATCACTGTGTGGCATTCCACAGTAAGACAACCGGTGGGTGCCGTCTGACCATTTTTAATTTTCTTGAAAAGTTGTGCATTGGGGGTTTCAAGGGCGGGGAATTCATTGGTGGTAACAAAAAAAAAATCGTCCAAAAATATTTCCCAAAATACGGCTTTCCGTATTTTTCCAAGTTCGCTGTGCAGGCCTAAGTTTGACGACCAATAACTCCGAGACAAAAACAAAAACGATTTTGAAAACTTGTTTTGTTTGGATCAGGATTAGTCGAAGAACAATTTGGCAATCAAGGATTTTCGATTTTTGTTGTTGTTTTTTTGTCACGTGACCTCGTGACCTACTTTTTCGCCGTGACTTTGACCTGTTGGAAACAGAAATTAACATTTTCGTCTGATGACGATTTGAGCTTCATTGATGTACTTTCGTAGAAAAAAAAAATAAAAAGTGGGGCTTGACCTGTAAAAGCTACTTTTGGAGACTTCCACAGTAAGACAATCATTTTTTCCTTTCAAATTTGCCGTCCGACCATTTTAATTTTCTTGAAAAGTTGTGCAATGTGGGTTTCAAGGGCGGGGAATTAATTGGTGGTGACAAAAAAACAACAAGATAAGGCCTTCTGAAAATTTCCCATGTTCACTGTGCAGGCCTAATTTTGACAAACTCCGAGACTAAGGAAGCGATTTCGATTTTGTTATGGTTTGGATCGGGATTAGTCAAAGAACAATTTGGCAATCTCGGATTTTCTATTTTCTTTTTGTCACGTGACCTCGTGACCTACATTTTGCGCCGTGACCTTGACCTGTTGGAAACTGAAATTATTTTTGTTTTCGTCTGATGACGATTTGAGTTCCATTTATATGTCCTTTCGTATAAAAAAAATATATAAAAAGTAGGGTTCGACCTGTAAAAACTACTTTTGAGACTTGCAATGCACACAATACGCTGTTTGGGTACGTTACGTTGTATTGGCCTGGCAGGTCATATGGCGACCTGATGTCGGTGTAACAGGCACCAACCCAGAGGTTTCGTCGTCAGGAGTCACTTTGGACTTTGTTTCGAAAACGTATGTCAAGTAGATGCGAAGTTATCGACGGACAGGTGCCCAAACAGCGTATTATGTCAGCATTGCAAGACTCAAACATGATTTGTACAGGTCGAACCCCACTTTTATATACGAAAGGACATCAATGAAGCTCAAATCTTCATCAGACGGAAATGTTCATTTCAGCTTCCAACTGGTCAAGATTACGACGCAAAAAGTAGGTCACGAAATCACGTACCAAAACAAAAATCGAAACTCCGTGAATGCCAAATTGTTCTTCGACTAATCCTGATTCAAACAAAACAAAAAAGTTTATCAAAATCGTTCTTTTAGTCTCGGAGTCGTCCAAATTAGGCCAGCATAATGAACTTGGGAAAATATGGCAGGCCGTATCTTGGAAAATGTTCTTTTGGGGATTTTGTTGGTCACCACCAACTAATTCCCCGTCCTTGAAACCCCCAGTGCACAAATTTTCAAGAAAACTAAAAATGGTCGGTGGCAATTTTTTTCCTTTTTGGTTGTCTTGCTGCGTTTTTTTGGTTGTCTCCCCATGTAAAAATATTAACAAAATCGTAGTTTCGAAGAAAGATTTATCCGCCATTATACCAGGACAAAAATCACAACCTGCCGGATCGGTTTGGGAGGGGCAAAAACATACGTTTGCCTACCGATATTTCGTTTGGGGGGGGCAATTGCCCATTTTGCCCAACCGTAGATCCGCCACTGTTTTTATGTGCAGTTTCGGGAGATTGCATTTATCCGTTGTGACTGTCTGACTGTTGACCGTTACGTTGTCATGGTAACTGGCTGCTGGCGGTTGTTTGAATCGCACGTGGAGCGTCCGAGCCAGTCCAAGCGTCGAACGCCGGGCGGTGGGCGGTTAGGGGGTGTGGTTAAATCTCATATACAGAATCTACATTTATGTCGACATTTGTGGCGCCGGGTTAGATGTGGCACAGTGCCTATTCACCAATGAGCTGCTTAATGGTATGATGGTATGAGCTGCTTAATGGATGATACTCGTCTTCCAGGCGGAGGGTGGCCAGTTCAAATCCCGGCGAAGGAAGGTTTTATATATCGAATATATGTTGCGTTTCAACCATAAATGTTCGATATCGACGTCGATTCAACAACACTGTTATTGTTATGCCCATGTTATATCCTATGAACAAATGTTAAAAGTGGCTAACAAAAAATATATAATCAATATTTGCCTTTCAATGTCAAAACTACCAGCTGGTGTTACTAGGGAACAAGAACATTGGCTTTCATGCTATCAGGTTATCAATACTGAAACACTAAAGCACCATGCGTTGGTATTGTCTGCATTCTGATAGCATGCAGTCTAAGGTTAGGACGCGTCCGAAGATTCAACTTGTACCTACTCTATGTATCGTCTACACCACCAATAGCATGGAAGGGGTGTCACTAACACATGATGATGACAATTGGGGCTTATGGTTGTTGTATGGCTTATGGTTGTAACAGGCTAATTGTATTGCCATACCTACACCAGTAACACACGTGGATTGGCAAAGAGCGAGTGAGCACCGTCCAGTTCAGGGCCAGGCTAGGGCGGGACGCAAATACAACAACAACAAAGATATCCGCTAGTTGATGCAAGACCTTGCTTCGCTTTTGGCGCTAGCTCGCACTATGAGCAACACGAATAACGTCACGGGACGCAACTGAAAGCAGTGTTAAAGCGGTGGCTAAACTTAGAAGCTGCAGTTCCCTAGATGGCGCCATCATCGTTACTGGAATAATAGTTTTTTTTTAAAGAAATAATAATTGAACCCCTGTGTGGTAAGCTACTGCGAGCCTAAAATAATAATTGGTATTGCAGCCAAATTGATTTGATGAAGTTATTGCGCTTAAAAAGGTGTGTTCGTCTCGATTTTCTAGTGGATTTGCCTACCTTACAGAAATCGTATACTGCACCACCCAATAGTCTTTGTACACAGGCTGGTGAGAATCTAGTAGGGCGAGGTAGGCAAGCTTAGGCAAGGCTGTTCTTACATTTGTGTTTAATTTATGGTTTCGAAGGAAATTGTCTTGGAAAAATTTGGAAATTTTCTCCAGGATATGCCCATTCCGATTGCAGAAAACCATATAAATCAATAAGGAAAAAATGAAGTGAAAAGAAGGGAAGATAATATCGGTATCGGAAGAAGGCTACCGAACTGAGTAGGCATTGCCTACCTTGCCTACGTGGGAGAACCGCTCCTCCCCAAAGCATTGATAAGAACATTGGCCTTCATGCTATCAGAAGGTTATCAATACTGACACACTCAAGTGCCATGCATTGGTATTATCTGCATTCTGATAGCATGAAATCTGAGGTTAGGACGTGTCCGAAGATTCAACTTTTACCTACTCCATGTGTCGTCTACACTACCAATAGCATGAAAGTCCAGTATATTGATGTATCTTGTAATGACCAGAATGTGGGTGTTTGCCTACATTATCACAGTTTAAAATAGCTTCAGAATGAATGTTACCAATGAAATAAAATATACATTCAGTAAGATCAGTAAGAAACATAGGGCAACATACTCACATCTTTCAGGCTGTGCTTGTAAATAAGTTGACACCTCTACCATTTTCTCTTATTTGATTTTTATTTTTATTTTATTAAGCAGATCACCAACAGGGTCGTCCCCACTGATATGACAGGTGAAGTCACGGGGGTCACGGGCTCAGGTCTTATTCTTTTCTACATCCTTCATGGCCCCTTGGTAACAGACACTGGTAAACTAAACTGAAACATGACTCGTATAATGATAAGGGCATGCATTGAGTCAAAACAACGCCCAAACTCTAAATGTATATTTCTCCCCTGCTTCTAGTTTAAAATAGCTGCAGAATGAATGTCACAAAAGCGCAACATATGAATAAATTTGTGCCCACTAAATACAAATATCATTGCAATCAATATCAATTCCACGCTTTCACAATTTACTTGAAAAATGCAGAGGTCCAATCTGAATGGTAGTGGTACACTGGCATACCTGCCATCATGCTGATTCAGATACTGAGAATGTATTGATTTTGGGTCCATCACCAAGGGTTTTCGAGTTTATTGCGTTGGAACGGTTTTAATTTGCCATTTATATAAGAGATAATGCATACAAGTATTTCCTATTATTTTTAGACAGTGTTTACCTACCATGGCATTTTCGTTAAGAATCAGAGTTTATGTTCAGAGTTGTATTCTTATCAATCACATTGGGTCGTCTGTCAGAGGGAGTTTGAAAAATAAACCTCAATATAGCTAACATGTCCAGGGACGTGGGAACCGTGGGGGCAGTGGGACAACTAGCCCCCCCCCCCCATTCTGGAGCTGGTGGGCGACGCCCCCCCCCCCCCCCTCCAACTTTTTACACGATCACTCGACTCTGTATAAGAACAAGGGCATTGTCACCGGAGTTTCAACGGCGGCGTGCAGCGCCGCGACATTTGGCACAACTGTTTGGACATAAATTACCCACACGGTGTGAAATTGTTGACCTCGGGTCATCTCAGGTCAGTTCACCAGGTCAAGTCAAGTGACCCCACCTCCGAAATGTTTGCGGTCGTGCCACAGCCAGTGATTGACCAAACGGTTTGAAACTCACACACTGAAAAAACAATGAGAACTTTGCCTGGTCTTCGAGAGCCTCATGGGCTCTCGCGCGACCACCACATGTCAGTACCTTCTCCTCTGAGAATCTTTCTTAAAGGGAAATAATGACCTTTTTCCACACAAAAAGGAGTTAGCACTTGAAATCGCCAGACGAGACCAAAATATATTGTAAATTCATCACATTTTGCATGAAAACTTTCCTGCCGAAAGATATTTCAAGTTAAAGTTGATAAGCGTTCCACACTTTTAACGACCGGTACTTGCAAGTACTTTTGGTCCTCATCAAACTGCGGGCTTTTCCCGTATTGTTTTTTTACGCAATGGAGTGGAAAATATATTGTGCGTTCTGCTTGTTATGATTATATGCCCGGCGGTCTTCTAAAACTAACAGCGATTGGAAAAAGTGGCAATAAAATCGGAAGCTCATCGATGCACATCAACGGCGGCATAGTTAGTGGTTGCGACCCTCAATTTTGAAAATAAATTCATTTGTTTTCAACATTAGGAGTATTGTATAATTTGTCTGTGGCTGTATATAACACTGCTTTATATTATCATGAAAAATAATAATTTTTCCCAAAAAAAAACTAACAAACAATAGCACAAAATTGGCAATTAAATTGGAAGCTCATCGATGCACATCGACGGCGACCTATTTAGCGTCGGCGATTTGTTTATAAAGCATTGTCATGCTTCTCGGCGCACTTAACCATTGTGGCGAGTTGTTGCTAGTAGCGCTTTCGTTCTCCATGGCAACCAGGCGTGAGCCAATGAAAAGCCAGAACGTATTCCCTTTCTGGCTTTTGATTGGCTGACGCCTGGTTGCCATGGAGAACGAAAGCGCTACTAGCGTGTGTCCGAGCAGCGCTCAGTTTGATCGGAAATGTCACAGAGCCTTCAAAAATGCCGCAATCGATGTAAACAATGGTAGGGAAGGGCGAATTTGTCAATGACCTTCATGAAGTACACAAGGTACTTGTTTTGTATTTTTCCCAAACTTACAACTTCGAATTTGGGAATAATTTTATTTAACTCTTAAATATAAATAAAATAATTTTAAAACCATAGCGGTAGCCTAATAAATTGTTGCTAACAAAATCAAAAGGTCATTACTTCCCTTTAAAGGAAATAGTTCACCTTCAACATGGGATTTTGAACTGAAATAGCAGTTTTGTAGCACGTGTTGAGAAATCGTTACCTGCAACTTTTCTTGGCTGAAAAGACTCCAGCCGAAGATATTTGACTTTTTGGCGAAGGAATGTGGCGCATGTATGATATACCCAGGGCAATAGAACACTGGGTACTCCAAAGTTTTTTTAGTATGTACTAAAAATATACTATAAAAACTAGAAATAATACCAAGAAATGAAGGGCACTACCAGATTTGGA